>JAJTUV010001715.1:422500-546801 GCA_021653895.1 Mastomys natalensis | reverse complement strand
ATTTGTTCTTTGGGTCACTAGCAAGTAATTGTTCATAATTTCCAAAGTGCTGTTTGTTTTACTCTTCTAAACACACACACACACACACACACACACACAAACACACATCCCAGACTGGGTCTTAAACCTTCACCTTCTCTGCCAAATTGCTCTCTGAGCCCTGAGAGGAGACTTTGGTGAAGAGATTTCATTTAGGATTAAGTTTTTTGCACTTGCCAACAAACTATTTTGTCAGTCAATGTCAATTTGGAATGTGTCTAGTTTATGTTTATCATCTCTCAATTGTAAACAAACTTTGTTCTGTTAACATAGCTTTTACCTTTCCAATTAGTAATAGTAATATTGACCTGTTTTCCATTATGGGAGGATTTTTAAAATGGCCAATACATATTGGTTTAAAATTGATTAAAATATGACTATCAAAGATTTAACTAGTAATTGTCTGTTCACTCATCATTCATTCAATACTTCTGAATTTCCTGTCAGCTTACACAGGTCTACATTACTGTGAATATCGTAACAGTGGATTTGAGGTACATCCAGAAATTACTGTAGTTTCTGAGCAGCACACCACAAAAGCTGTCAAAGCAGCGGCAGCAGGCCCCTCCTTCCCGCCCCAGCCAATGACCACTTTAATAAAATGTCTTACAGGAGCTGTCCAAAATGGCGGCTCAGTCAAAATGGGGCATCTCCTCAGCCTGCAGCATCACAGTGCTGCAAAAGCGTCCACCTGGACATAGCCTTTCCTGTTCAGTGGGAGCTGTCCCTCAGAACCGTCAGTGGTGATAGCACTTTTCTTACCTCAGCCTATAGCTTTTCATGAACACCACTGCAGGAGCTGTCCCACAAGAACTGAAGGCAGCACCTCCTCTCCAGCCCTTCACCCTGCCCCCAGCAGCCTCACAGAGATGGTGCCTGGCAAAAGCGACTGCAACAAGGAAGGACTTCTCACCCTAACCCATGGGCCTAATGCTGGGAAAGAAGAATGAAAAAAAGCCACCAATCCCTGAGCTTCCCCCCAAAAACTCCACCAATCCCTGAGCAGGAAACCCACCAATCCCTGAACAGAAAAAGCCCATCGATCCCTGAGATCTCCCAAGCTCAAGACTTGAAATCCCACCAGTCTTTACTCTGGAAATACCTGCCTTGAGAATCTCCACCCCCTCAGAAAGCCTATATAAGCATTGTCCCTTTGTCCAGGTCCCTGCTGTATTTTCCCTGAGCAGAGAGGGCATCCATCCCAGGATTCGTCTCTCCATACCCTGGGCCCTCCAATAAATCTCCTTCATGATTTTTCTGCCTCCTGTTGATTTTGTTGGAGAAGCCAAGAAGAAAAGAAGGCAAAGAGAAGGAGCAGGGCTGAGGCTCCTGAGCTGCTCGGCTCAGCTGGGGATACCTTCCCCTGGGAGCTGCAATGCCTCTGCTGAGAAGGCTTCCTCTCAGAGCTGTGTGGTTCCTGGGCCCCTGTGTCTCAATGCCCTCCACTGGGATACCATCTCCCCTCAGAGCTGTATGGTTCCTGAGTTTATGAGTTCCAGGATACCCTTCCCATACAAGCAGCTACACAAGTACAAACCAGTGTAAAACTGATTTATTAATGGCTGCCATAATTACTGCACGTCTTTCCTGGGATTCAGTCCACTACTCTGACTTCAGATGTCCTGTCTTTTGGTTGCACTTGTAGGTGAATCTGAGATTTCCTTACATGCACAGGAGGCTCTACCCAAGTGCTGTGGTGGAAGTCTTGGACTTGAGTAGCTCTTTTCTCATTGGTGTTTTACTAGAACAAAAAACCATCCTATCCAAAGCTGTCATGACACCTGTTCTGTGATGCCAGTACAAATGGCTGTCAATGGATGGGTGGATTGATACTATTTTTTGCAATTGGCTGGGATTGTTAAAAATGTTAGTATGTGTTGTGGGGTAAAAAGGCCAACAGAAAAAATACCCTGACTCTGATTTGACCCCCAAGTCCAAGACCAGGGCAAAATCCTATCAGTCCCTGAATACAAAACCCTACCAATGCCTGATCTTGCCACAGAAACCCACTAATCCCTGAGCTTGCCCCAATCCCATAAATCCTCACCAGGAAATCGCCACTCTGGAACACACACCCCCCCCGCGCCCCAAAAGAAACCCTATATGTACTCTGCCTTCTGCTCAGTTCCCTGCTATTTCTTCCATGAGCAGAGGCAGCCATCTCCTTAGGTCATTACTGCCCCCCCCCATACACATACCAATAATATCTCTTATGTGAAGTTGGTTGTGAACTGTGAGCTTGTGGTGATCCTTGACTCCGGATTGCCGGGATACCTCTCTGAGTAGAGTTGTGACACTTCCACTAGGGAAAGCATTTCTTGCCCAACAGGACCGTGACACTTGCATTGTGGAAACCTTCCCCAGAGCCAGAGCCTTCCCTTCAGAGCTTCCACCCCTAACATTCTCCCTTCATCCCATCACATCCGTGTCTCTGAATTTAGATAAATTCTACAGTCATATGGATGTCACAGTTGCAGCATTTTTGTAACAGAGATAATAGCCACAACCACACAACTCCCAAACAGGCAGAGGTGTGTCACTATTGGACAGGTTTATGAATCAGTGAAGTCCTCAGCTTTTAAACTAAACAAACAAAACATGTGTGAGCACACACATATTGCCTAGATATCAGGAGATAAAGGTATTACTAAATCTGAAAGCAAGCGGTCACAAGAGTAAGGATCATTAGGACCTGTGAACACAGTTTGCAAAATAAACCCATCAATTGGGTAGAGCAGAGGGGAAAATGTCGTAAATGCATGTTTGCTTTAGAACAGAAAGAGAATCTACATCTTGTGAAATAAATACTGAAACAACCGGTGTGTACGCACGCCTTTAATGCCAGCACTTCGGGAGAGAGGAGAGGAATTTCTGAAAGTCAAGCCAGCCTGGTACTACATAGGAGTATCACAGGACATCCCGGGCTACACAGAGAAAATCCTGTCGTGAAAACCAAAAAAAAACAA
Organism: Mastomys natalensis; assembly: GCA_021653895.1. Taxonomy (NCBI): domain Eukaryota; kingdom Metazoa; phylum Chordata; class Mammalia; order Rodentia; family Muridae; genus Mastomys; species Mastomys natalensis. Next base: position 543,796 of record JAJTUV010001715.1, on the reverse strand, counting down.
AGAAAGTAAATACGTGGACAATGTATAAAAATCTACATGAGATACTACTTCATAAAGAATGCACAGGAAGGTATCTGGAGCGCCGTGGGGGGAGAACTGAAATTTTGCTCCCTGTCCTGAGCATTACCTTCCATACTGACGCTCCCGGATCGAGCTACAGAGGGCGTGGTGGTCCCAAAGACCTGCTGACAAATCAAGCAGTTCTGCAGCACACACACACACACACACACACACACACACCACACACACACGACCACGGGATGGCAAGAGCATCGCTGTACCGTTTCTGTAGAACCTGCAGGGTTCAAATGTTCCTGAAGTCGTTGCTCTGACAGTTGGTAGCCGTGCCCTTGTGCGGGTGGGCGGTGTCAAGTCGCCCACACGAGCCAGGGACACAATAGCCAAGTGGCCAGGTGGGGTTTTGGACATAACTGGCTGTGCGCCCACCGAAGAATGATGGGCAGAAACCACATCCCAGAATTACCACTCTGTGCTAGCCTCAGCAGCCGTGGGTTTCCATGGGTCCCGTCCACCTCCCAGAGTTCTTCGCGCGGCGCCCACCGCATTCTAGGGTCTCAGGTCTGTCCCGACAGGGCTCTTGTCTGTGGAACTCTGGCCAGAGCAGGACACCATGGGGTGCGGCTCAAGCATTGGGTCTCCTCTTGATCACAGGGACCCACAGCCCTCAGGTTGTCATTTAGACACAGACTGTATGAAGATCAGTCTGAGTTGTTAACTCCCCCGCTATTCTCCTCTGTGTCCTTTGCAGCTCTGACTGATTTTCTTCCCTGAATTGTCACCCTTATGTGTTCATTCATATATATTGCATATATGTATGTATATATGTGTGTGTATATATATATATATATCATACTACACACACACATACACACACACACACACATATAAGGTTGACAATTCAGGGAAGGAAATCAGACCCTTACATGTTCATTCATATACATACACACACACACACACACACACACACACACACACACACACAATATATATATATATATATATATATATATATATATAATCACACACACACACAGCACAACACACGTGTGTGTGCATGCATATATAATGTATATATGTGTATGTATATAAAAGTATACAAGTATAAGTATATATATACAAGTATAAGTATGTATATATATGTATGTATATGTATAACACACACACACACCACACACAATTTGGGGAAGGAATTCAGTCAGACCTGCAAAGGACACAGGAGAATAACAGGGAGTTAACATGAGCAATGTTTATAACATGATTATATGCAAGAAAATGTAATGAAGCCCTGTGTTTCGTATGCTAGCTCTCTCTATACTATACATATACATATACTACATATACATATACATATACATATACAATACTATACATATATTCATATCCACAAGAGAGAAAATACTGCTTGTCTTTTCTCTGTCCCCAGTGCCATCTCTTGTTGCTCCTCCCTCCTTTTAGACCCTGTCTTCTTGTGACAAAATGCCCATCTGCTGTTATGTCCTCTCTGTCACCTTAGGATTTGAAGCTAGGCTGTTTTACCCAGGATACAGAAGTAATGTCCGTCTCTGGTTTGAAGCATTGCTTATAGGTGGAGTTTGCTGTGATGTTTTGGTGCTTTATATCTATTTTCAAGACAAGGAAACAAGAAGTATATGTTGTTTTTAGAAGGAGAAGTGTGCATTGAGTGGCAAAGGGTGAAGCAGAGAGAAGGGAAATGTCATTCTGTTTTGGCTCCAACTTAAAGGCACCTTTGGTCACTAAAGAACACAAGGGCAACAAGCAAAATGGCTAGCCACACTCCTCTGTAACAGGTGAGAAGACTGTCTCCAGTGGGCAGCAGATGCCTCAGGCTCAGCTTGCTGTTTTCAAAGTTCCTTTGTAAAAGGTAAGTGAAAGTTAATTCAGGATTCTTTCAGGAATCTAACTTCCTCTTGTTGGATGTTCTCAATCAGGTGGCCCTCCGTTTTGGTTTTTCTTATAGCAAATGATTTGTAATGTCACTTTACTAACCTGAAGTCAGATTCCCAGATCAGTATAATCTACATTCTTATAATTTCAAGGAAAGACCATAAGTAATTGACCTATGATATAAAGAATAAACCAAATTTATAAAAATGTGTTTCAGTGTGTGTATGTGTTGGCTACACTAAAAAACGTAAGTAATACATTATTCTCTGGGTCAATAAGATTATCACTACTGCTACTCAATGAAAATTAAAGTTATGGGGAAGAAAACGTTCTGAACTTTTGTGAAACCAAGTTATATGTTCAGTAATAGATACATAAGAACTTTTCCCTTGTACTGGTTAGTTTCGTGTGTCAACTTGACAGAAGCTGGAGTTGTCACAGAGAAAGAAACCTCAGTTGAAGAAATGTCTCTATGAGATTCAACTGTAAGGCATTTTCTCAATTAGTGACCAAAGGGACAGGGCCCACACCATTGTGGGTGGCGCACTCCTGAGCTGGTGCTCCCAGAGTTCTATATTCTATAAGAAGGCAAGCTGAGCAAGTCAGGGGAAATAATCCAGTAAGCAGCACCCATCCATGGTCTCTGCATCAGCACCTGCCTCCAGTTCCTGCCCCATGTGAGTTCAAGTCCTGACTTCCTTTGGTGACGAACAGCAATGTGGAAGTATAAGCTGAATAAACTCTTTCCTTCCCAGCTTGCTTCTCAGTCACGGTGTTTCATTGCAGCAATAGAAACCCTGACTAGGACACCCCTGTATTAATGTTCTCATTCTAAACTCATACAGGAGTGGGATGCAAATGAACACAGAAAGATATAGATGAATGTATGTTTCTGTGTGTGTGTGTATTAGGGAAGGCATTGGGGTACATGTGTGTAACCCCAGGACTTTGGAGGCATGTCAGAGGAGATTACAACACCTAAGCCAGCCTGGTCTGCAAAGGAAACTCCCGACAACATGAACTACAGAGGAGAATCTGTTTCAAAGAATCTAAAATTCAGGCTTGGAGACAGCATAGGGTAAGAAGTGTGGAGAGCTCAGTCTGAATATCCAGTGCCTGTGTAAACGACCAGGCATGGCTGCATGTCCGTATAACCCTAGTGTCATAGGTGAGGGGAGACAGGCAGGTTCTGATAGTTTGCTGGCCAGAGAGCCTTGCTAAAATGATGAGCTTCTCTTCCAGTGAGAGACCCTGTAGCAAGGTCGCAGGTGGAAAACAGGAGAGGCAGACACCCAATGTGTTACCCTACTCTATACACATGTGGACAACTGTGTGCACCCACTCGTGTGCATGTCACACACACACACACACACACACACACACACACACACACAACACACACACCTCCCCCCAAGTTACACAAGACATTCACACTTACCTGAAAGTGAGTTTTCTTTCTTCCCAGCCTGGAAGAGAGATTGGGATGGAGCTTCCAGAAGTGTGAAACCTGCCCTTTTTATGGGTCTCATTGTGTGTTCATCTCATGAGTCTGGAAGAACTGCATAATGTGGTCAGGGAGTTTGAACATGTGTTTATTCTCTCTCACTTCATTCTTTGACAGACACTTGAAGTGAAGAGTGTTTTTTCACCTTTTAATCTTTTTAACACAATCTGATAATTGGTTTAACATGCATGAACCACTGTCATGAAGCAGAGTCAAGTGGAGGGAGCACTTGCATCTTCTAAGAATTTTGGTTTTTAGTGTACATGTCCATATTTACACACGTGTGTGACTATAATATGTGTGCGCACAGGTTTGCATGTGCACATATGTATATTAGTGGAGACTGAGTCTCCTCTATCACTTTTTCCCTGTTTGAGAGACCTCCTTTGAGGCAGGGTCTCTCCTGGAACTTGGAGTTCATGGGTCTTTCAACTAGGTTGGAATTCAGTAAGTCACACAATCTTCCTGTCTCTATCTTGGTCAGGAGCGGGCTCACAGACAGGCAAGGACACTGGGATTGTTCTCTGGGTGCTGAGGTCTGAACTCTGGTCCTCATGCCTGCATAGTGGATGCTCTTAAGCACTAAACCTTCTCTTCAACCCCAGAACTCTGTTTTAGTGTTCTAAATGTTTTCATTGCTTTCCACATTACGCCGATGTGAAGTCTGGCCTTCTATCATGGGCAATTTTGATAGGGAAACTAATGGTTTCCATACTTTCATGGTTTTTGCTTGCTGTCTCAAATGGAGGTTAGGGTTTTGAGACTTGAGACAGGAGGACGATGAGTTCAAAGCCAGCCTGGGCTATATAGTGAAACCTTTTGGGGTGAGGAACAGGACTGGAGAGATATCTAAGTCACTAAAGTTCTTACACAGTTCAGGGAGGAGTCTGGATCAATCAGAGATATGTGATTCAAAAAGCAAGGTGAAGAGCTCCTGAGGAAGGACACTCAAGGTTGACCATAGGCTTTTCCGTGCATGTGTGCACACTAGCACATGTACATACATGTGTACACACCAATACACACATACATGTTTACAAGCCAGCACATGTACATGCATGTATACACACCAGCACATGTGCATGCATATATACATACATACCAGCACATGTACATGCATATATACACACTAGCACATGTGCATGCATGTATACATACACACCAGCACATGTACATGCATGCACTCACAAGATCCTGTAGACACAAATGAGATGTTGGAGAGAGGAATGGAAGTGTAACATTTACTCATTGTGCCTAAGTGCAGTCCCTTCTCCTCAAGTGACCTTCTGTAAGTATGAAACATTGTTCTCCTTCCCACCAGCACCAGCCCCTAGTAACCTCTGATGCTTAGACTTTTTCTGTGTTGAGTGAGTGAATTACACCAAGCAAGCACTGAGGGTTCCTGAGGATTCTTTCCCCTGGCGTCAAACAACACAAGCACCATTTCCCTATATTGTAGGTCCTAGTGTTCTGCTGTTCACAGCAGAAAGTGCACAATAAATAAAACAAAGCACTTTTTAAAGAAGGAACAAGAGAAGTCTCACCTCGCTGTTGAAGGTGACAAAGGTCCTTACACCTGCCTCACCTTTTCCAGCTTCAAGGGGAGACAAAGGAAGAGTCTGGGGGGATCGGGAGGAGGGCAGGACCCAGGAGGCTCCACCACCTGTAGGTGTTGGCATCACCACATAAAAACCTCCAGGTGCTGACTGTGAACAATGGGTCACTGCAGCAGTTCTTGGGTTATCCTGAAAGCTGGAATCACCAGGGAGGTTTGTTTCCTTTCACACACATGGGCACGTGTATGTGGCGCGCGGCTGCGCGGCGCGCGCACACACACACACACACACACACACACTGAAGTACCTGTGCCCAGGGTTCATGGGTCTGAGTTCCTGGATGCATGCAAATGTATGCATACACATAGCTACAAATACATGTTTATCCATGTTGTAAACCTTTAAATCTTCCAGAAGTTCTCAAATGTGCATATACCACTTGCCCAGCACCAATAAAGTTCTGGGTTCCATCCCCAGACAAACCTACCAGATCAGAGTTCACAGCTGCAATAGCAAAGAGCCCCGGAGCTCCCTGGTGAGAGGATTACCTTGTTCAGGCCACACACTTGCTAGACGATGCAACTTCTTTCTTTTCCCAGCTTACCACTTTAATTATGTGTCCAAAACTATTTTAACTATTTTATTTTTATTTTTTAAATTTCAACCTTCACTTCCTAAAGTAGGTCTGAATTTCTGGTCCTAAGTCATCCTCTTGCCTCAGAGTGCAGAATATGGGAGTCACAGAAAGGTCAACCCACGCCTACCAATAAAGAAATAAAAACTGAGATAAAATTAGGAGAGCTGATTGTTCACCTAGGGAGTGAGAAGACATGCAGTAAAGAGTCAGCTTTCTCTTCTCCCTGGCTGCCCTTCCTGCACCTTCACCAGATGCAAGCTGGGGTGACTGTCTTGGTCACACCAGCAGCTTGGTCACAGTGGGTCAAAAGTGCATCTCTGGAGAAACAGAGAAGGGAACAGACATGCAGGCGCTGGTCCCTTCTCCTCCCCAGGAAACAGCCAGAGATCATTTCCCCACAAGGACCCTAAGGTCAAACCCTTCTTGTTCTCCATGTGGGCCTTCAGAGCCACAAGTCACAAGAATTTCCCAGTGCATGGCCCTGTGTGTGCTGTGACCACAGAGGAGCTGCCACTCAGGCAGGGCTGGGAGACACAGCATAGGACGAGGACCAGAGAAGCCTGGACTAAACTGTGTGCACATTCTAAATCTCTGAAGCATCGTCTCCCCATCTGCTGAGGGCCAGGCTAGAGAGAACTCTCTGTGGATGAGTAGGAAGTCAGAAAGCCCATCTTCAACACAGTGAGCACAGGACAGGTGCATGATGGGATCTATGTGGAAAGTTGGATTCTAAATCCATCCAGTATAGTAACTTGTCTTTAAAGAGAGGGTCTCATGTAGTCCAGGCTGGCCTTGAACTTGCTGCCATGAAGGATGACTTTGAACTTCCAATTCTGCCTCCAACTCCCAAGTGGGAATCACATTCATGCACCCCAGGCCGGGTCCGATGTAGTGGCTCCAATTCCCACTGCAGCCCCATGAGGGTCTTCTCAAGCTACTGCCATTCCACAGAGGAGGACACAGACATGAGAAGATGGCTGTCCCAGCTACAGAGACTAGGGTGGAACTGCACCCATCCCCCTTGCCTGGCACAGCCCCTGAGGTAAATTGAGTCTCTGATAGCAAAGACGGTTTCTAAAACAGGTAATGTAGGAGAATGCTGTTGTCCAGACAGACGGACAGGGCCTGGGCAGAAAGCGGCCAGAGCACCTGTGCAGAAGGCTCTGCGAGCTGGGAGAGCCATGGCTGAGGGGCATGACTGTTCAGGTGACTTTTCCAGAGGTGCAATGAAAGGTGCATAGAGACAGCGTGAGGAGGACCTAGACTGCCCACCCGAGACCTGCAGGGAAGACTGCAGGAAAGGCAGGGCTTTGGGGAAACTCAGGAATAGAAGGCTGGGGAGAAGGCCCAGTCAGTTAAGTGCTCAGCCTCAGGGGCCTGAAGGCCTGAGTCTGGATCTCTGAGTCCCACAGAAAAGCCAGGCTCCATGTCTTCAATCCTAAGGATGTGAGGATGAGCGGCTGAAACAGAAGGGTACCTTGGGTTTCAGCCTGCCTGGCCCACAGGGCAAAGTTAGGCTACTGAGAGACCCTGCCAAACTGACACAGTCAAACTGAAGATAGAGGATGCCTGAGGGCTGACACCCGTAGTTATCTCATGACCTCCAGGCATGCACACACACACACCGCACACACAAATGCATACTGGGGTTGGGGTAATAGTAATAGAAACAGAACTGGCCATGGACACTGCAGATCACAGCCTAGTTCTACAGCAGGAAAACCACTAAGGCCTCCCTCTTCTAAAGCTCATGGGCCTCACCATCTCCCAAGAGGATCCCAGGCCTCTTCCCCCTTCAACTGTCACTGAGGCTTGCAGCTTGGACTGGAGATTTGGGAGATAAATGGCAACTGAACTGTATCAGGAGAATCTTGTGGCCCACAGAGGAATCAGTAGTACTGACTCCTATAACTGAAGGCAGGAAAGAGGGAAGCCACCTCTAATGGGTGTGTTGCCTACCCAGGCACTCAGGCAGGAGTCATCCTGGACCTAAATTTCAGGATTGGACATTATGTATACAAATTTGCAGCCCAAACTTGAGGATGACTTGCTGGAGGATGGAATTACTTTATCCTTGTATTTGCTAACCTTCCCCATCCTCTGTCACAGAGTCGGCAAGATGACTCAGTGGCCAAAGGCACTTGCTGTGCAAGCTTGACCCCAGTTCAACTCCTGGAACCCATGTAAAGGAAAAGAGAACCAGCTTTACAGGGCTCTCTTACTTCCACAAGCACACCAACACACCCAAGAGTAAATGTTTTGTTCATTTAATTCTGTTACGCTTTCTTTCAAAGTTCTCAATTTCTTAAGAAACTGCCCCTTATCCCCAGAAGACCAGTTGTGAGGTCCACAGCTTCTCTCTTTTAGAGTCATGTTCTCCCATCAGTTTGTAGAACCCAAACTTTCATCAATCCCAAGTTTAAGGCTGGGAGCCCTGGAATACCATCAGTACAACATAGGTGGTGGGCATTGCCACAGCCTGCTTGTACCCTCAAGCAATCCATGTCCCAGACAGCAGCTGAGTGGAGTTCCCACAGGACAGACAGGGTGGACAAGCACTTCCCCCAAGTCAGCTGAGGATCTGTCTCCTCAATGGCGTCAGTCAGTCTGGGAAGAATTTCATCCCTCTGCCTCTGTCAACCTCTGAAGGAGAAGAAGCCAGCCTGGAACTGAGCACTGATCCTGGGGTATTGGCAACAGCTTTGTCCTCATTGGTTGTTGTTGTTGTTGTTGATGATGATGATGTTGATATTGATGCATTGTTGTGTTTTGTTTTTTGAGACAGACTCTATCTACACAGCCCTAGCTGTCCTAAAACTCAGTATGTAGATGAAGCTGGCCACAAACTCACAGAGTTTGTGACATTTTCTGTCGAAGTCCACGATTTCTTGACTAATAAACTACCCCTCATCCTTACAAAGCAATTGTGAGGGCCACAGCTTCTCTCCTTTAGAGTCATATTCTCCCATCAGTTTGTAGAACCCAAGCTTCTGTCAATTGTAAGCTTAAAGCCTACAATTTAGGAGCCTGCCTCTGCCCTAAACTCTAGAATAAAGGTGTCTATCACAATGCCCAGCTAGCCCTACTGTCTTTTGACAGTGAGTATCTAGAGTGATCCATGGCTGCTTGTACTCCAAAATACCCTAGATCTCTAGCTCACAGGATCTTTCTTATGGGTCTACGTCCTAACTTTTTCTCCTCTCCTCCCTGCCACAGGACTGGCATAGTGAACGCTGGGGTTGTAATATTGGTTCATTGTTGAGTCCCGAAACTTAGGTACTTGACCCACAGAACAACACAGTGAATATTCCTCAAATGAATGCATGTGGTGTGAAATTCCTCAGAGGAAGCATTTAAAAGAAGTCATGGGCTAGAGAGATGACTCAGTAATTAAGATCATGTACCTGAGTTTGGTACCTAGCACCCATGTGTAACTTCAGCCTCCATGGGATCCAGTGCCCTTTTCTGGACTTTGGGGCACTGTACTCAGGGGCACATAACCACACACAAACACACACACACATGTACTGAAAAAAATTAAATGAATCTTTTTAATTTACAGAAATTAATAGCTTGAGTAGAGAAAGCATAAATAAAGATTTAGGGTATTTGCATAATTGAATGATAAACTTAATCTCATTAATGTGTTCATGGAACATCTATAAAAATTGTTCATATGCTCAGAAAATGTCCCCAAGTCAGGACATTATTTAATACTGACTCCTGATACTACAGAGTTAGAAAAGTCCTAAAGAAAGGATAGAAGTACATATAAGGGAAACTTCAGTTACTGAGAGAAGCGACTATCAGAACTCAAGCCTAAACAAAGCACTGTCTAACACCAGGGAAGAGGCACCAGAGAGAATCTAAGAGTCTGAAATGGGGAGGAGTGTGGAAAAATGCTGTCTTCTAGACTTGGCAAGGCCATTGTACTCATGAACCGACAGCATCTGTGGTTATCTGCTCGGGATCTACACAGGATCAAGCCACTCTGAGTTCTAGCATAGATGGGAGATTGTTTGGGATGTCCTCCTCATTGCTGAGGAGCTCTTGGTGGCTAATGGCTGGAGAATGGCAAGTCATTTTTATGGTAAGTCACCCAAGATCCAGGAAAGAACCCCACATCCATATGCATGCAAGCTACCAGAATTTAAAAGACACAAAATAAGGAGGAGGGAAGAACTTATCTAGTGTAAAGGAGATAAGAAAAGATAACAAGAGAATATGATCAAAATATATATACATATGTATGAAATTGTAAATAATTATTTTTAATTAAAATATTGTGTGCAAATTTGGATGGATAGATGTACAGAGAGGAATAAACAAGCCATTTTACTATGGCTATAGATGTGAAATATAGACAAATGAAATAGATGTGAAATATAGACAAATGAACTATTAGAAATTAAAGCTAGCAAAATATTGAAAGAATATCATAGCCAGGTATGGTGGTTCATGTCTATAATCCCAGTATTGGAATCCTCAGGAGCCCGAGGCAAGAAAAGTTTGAGACTACACAGTTTATGGACTAGATAGTGTGACCCTGCCTCTAAAGAAAAAGGAAAAAGCACATTCTCAAGAGTGACTAATTCTGCCTACTGTGTACTGTCTCAGCAGGAGGGACAGAAGTACAATGCCATGGCCACCTGCAGAAATCTGAGGAAGTCCCTTCATCTTTTAGGGAAAAAAAAATCAGGTAAAACCAGAGTTTATGGCTTCAACACACACACACACACCACACACCATGTCAGGATGAGCTAGTAGGAAACAGAATTAGGCTTTATTAAAGCTAATAAATGCACTTGTATGGATGTTTTAAAGAGGGAATTACTATCTATTAAAAGACAGGTGTCTAAGTGAACAGAGTAAAAGAAAGAAATAGACAGTATGTGTGTGAAACAAGCCCAAGTGTGGCGATGGGCTCAAGAAAGAATCACAAATAAGTGTGGCTGTCAAGTAACACCTCGAAGGACGGCTGAAATGTTGTTTTTCCTTTTCCCTTTTTATTAAGCGATAATAGAGGTTGTCTTGGATGGGATTCCATTTGATAAGAAGAACCACTAAGAACAGGAGCCACTAAGCTTCCATTAGGGATTTAGCATGTTCTTTCACTATAGAGGGACTTTGATGAGATTTCTAGAGACCCGCAGGTGTGCAGCTGAGAAGAAAGGTCTTAAGCAAATGATAATCATGTTCTGTTTCTTGATTCTCAACTGGCCTGTAAAGGCCCCAACCAGACTCCTGAGTAAGAGGCTCCTGTCCCTACTAAGGTCCCTGTAATTTACTCTTTCTGTCATGTCTCAAAATGAAAAAAAAATTTTATTATCATTTTGATAGGTTCTGCAACCCACCAAGAGTGATTGTTAAGTCCCAGGTTTAGTGAGAGACCTGGTCTCAGGGAACAAAGATGGAAAGAAGAAGACCCTGAGGCTGAGCAGTGGTAGGGCACACCTCTAATCCAGCACTATATTTCCAACAACATGACATAGGATATGTGTTACCATTCCAAAAGGTAGGGACCAAAACACTGGACCAAAAACCAGCTGGGCAACTCCAAACTCTTCATCTCCATGTCTGATGTCAAAATGCTCTTCAGATCTCCAATCCTCTCCAGCTTTGTTGACTGCAACACAGTTCTTTCTTGAGAACTGCTTCTACTGGAAGCAGCTTTGTTCAGAAGGTATCCCACAAGTCTGGCATCTCTGACATTTTGGGAGTTCTAAGATGATCTAGGCTTCACCTTCACAGCTTCACACAATGGATTTTCTAGGCCTCCATGCAGGTACACCCAACACACACCTGACCTCAGCATCTTTCCTTAGTTGTGGGAAGTTGTGCCACTCCCTGTGGGCCAAGCATTCAAACCCACTCCATAACCCCTTTCTTCTATCCTGAAACCTATCTAAAGCCTGAACCATGTGGCAGAAGCTGCCACATTCTGCTGCTTTCTGGGGCTAATTACCACTTTACCAGCTTTCTGATTTTGATGGTTTCCTTCACTGCCTAACCTTGGCTGTCCAGGAGCTCACTTTGTAGACCAGTCTGGCTTTGAACTTAGAGATCTGCTAGCCTCTGCTTTCTGAGTACTGGCATTAAAAACATATACCACCTTTAATTCCTTTTCAGAAGTTGGAAGCTTAGCTGCTGAAGGCCTTGCACTGAGATCACCACTCCCTTTATTCTGTTTTTTAATCTGTTTGTCTCCTTGAGCACACAATGTAGTTCCATTCTGCTTGCTGGTGACCTTTTCCTCCTCAATCTGTACATTTTGTCTTTTTACTTGTGCAGTTTGCTACTTTTCATTATAGAGCTTCATAAGCATGAACACTGATAACATGACAGAGTCATCACTAGGCTGTTTTGAGATTTCCTCTGACAATCCAATTCTCTTCACTTTAGCCTCAGGCAAATTCTTCAGACAAGGACAAAAAACAGGCACATTCTTGACCAAAATATCACAAGAGCAATCTCTAGGCAACATACTAAAATTCTTTTCCTCTGAAACCTCTTGAACCAGGCCCCCACAGTTCAAATCACCCTCAGCACCACTATCTTCCATGTTCCTACTAGGATGACCCCTTAAGCAGCACTTAAAGCATTTCAAGACTTTCCTAACCCAAAGTTCCAAAGTCAAAATTCCTCCAAACAAAAGCATGGTCAGTCCTATCACAATACCCCTCTCTTGGTAACAATTTCTGCTTTAGTTAGGGTTTTATTGCTGTGAAGAGATACCATGACCATGGCAACTCTTTAAAGAAAAACATTTAATTGGGCCTAGCTTACAGTTTCAGAGGTTTTGCCCATTATTGTCATGGTGGGAAACACGGTGGCATGCAGGTAGACAGTGCTAGAGAAGGAGCTAAGAGATCTACAGCTTGATCCTCAAGCAGTAGCAGAAGGCTGTGAGCCACATTGAGTATAGCTCAAGCATAGGCGACCTCAAAGCCTACCTCCACAATGACATACTTCCTCCCACAAGACCACACCTACTTCAACAAGGCCACACCTCCTAATAGTGTCACTCCCTATAGGTCACCCATTCAAACACTTGAATCTATGGGGGACATCCTTATTCAAACTACTACATAAAGCAAAAAACTAAAGGGCTTTTGGGGGGGTCATATGGGAAGCTACTAAAGAAACTACTTAAAATATATACATATAATTGAGTCACCAAATAACAAGGGAGATAATGCCCCAACTAGACAACTTTCCACCGAGTAAAACTTACCATGCCAGGAATGGATAACATCTGCTCAAGCCATTAACCAAAGGAGTCCAGTGGAAGCACCCAAACATCTCAGGCTAAAAGCCAAGGATATTAGTTGAATTTTACAAACTGATGATAAAATCCTATTGCATAATGCATAAGGAGAAAGACAGACTTGTGGACCACCATGCCACCCACAGACCTGTGGGTGCATGCACAGTGCACTGTACAGGTGGGTCATAGACACCCGCTTGCCAACATGCCATGCAGCATGGATGGAGGATGTCACCCAGGGACCTGCCAGAGGTGTGGGCAACCTGCAGCAGGAGCCACCACAATGTGCAAGTACTTAGTGGTCAGATGGGAGAGAGAGAAGTAGAGCAGCTTGAGCATGATGAAGAGAGATGGAACTGGAGACTTGAAGGTAGAGAGGAGTAGCCTGCTGTGAGTAGCCATCCCTGACAGCTGGAGCCATGGTGAGGTCCCATCAAGACCTGTGGCTGAAGACCATGTCTGAGTCCATGGCTACACAAAGGGAGAGGTTGAATGTTGATGTCCCTGACTCATATAACCACTGGAAAACATGGGATATCTCCGATCAGGGCAGTCACTGGGGCCCACATGGATGTTCAGGAGCTGTGCAAAACTGGCACACCCACCACTGAATGTGGCACTCTGGAGAGCTAGTCCCATCTTTTACCTCTGGCAGCACACAAAAAAAGCAAGCCCTGCACCTTGCCCAGGCAGCACAGTGGAGCTGACCCTGATGGCAGGGGTGTGGGTGAGCCATCCCTGACACTCATCTGCCATGAATGGGGTGGCCAGGTGTAGAGGTGATGCCCCCAGTTCATCACTGCCTCTGGCAGTCAGGAAAGCTGCTCACAGGGTCATGAGCTCAGGAAAGCTAGCCTCTGCCCTTCACCAGCAGCAGCTCTTGGGAGAGCAGGCCCTGAACCTCATCTGGAAAGCACAGCAAGGCTGACCCTAATGGTGGGGGCACAGATGAGATAGCCCCCAAGGGTGAGAATGTGGGAGGGTTGGCCCTGCCATTTGTCTGCCATGAGGTGGCATGGGTGTGAGGTGGTGCCTTCCCACCCCTTTCACCTCACCACCTGGTCAGGAAAACTGCCCACAGGCTCATGAGGGTAGGAGAGCTGGTCCTGCCCCTAACTGGCTGTAGCACTTGAGAAAGCAAGCCCTGTACCTCTCCTGAGCAGCACTGTAGTATTGGCCTTGGTTGAGGTGAGCCATCCCTGAGGATGAGAGTAAGGGAAAACTGGCCCAACCACTTGTCTGCCAAGAGGTGGCATGGGTACAGGGTGACGTCCTCCCACCCCCTCACCCCTCTCCACCTATGACAGTCAGGAGAGCTGGCCCTGTCCCTCGCTAGCTCCAGCACTTGGGAGAACGGGCCCTACATCTCATCTGGGCAACACAATGAAGCTAGTGCTAATGTGAGAGGGCAAGGGTGAGCCAGTCCAGAGGGTGTGAGAGCGGGAGAGCTGGCCCAGCCCCTCACAGGCTGCAGCACTTGGGAGAGCTGGCCCTGCACCTTGACTGAGAAGTGTACCTGTAGGAACAGAAAGCACCTAGGGAAGGAGGGGCCAGTCCAGGGAGGTGTGGATGTGAAGGCAGCTGCAGGGATTATCAAGAACCAAGTCTCTGTTCATTCAATGAGTATTTATTGAGGGCCTATCTGGGCAGACATGTTGGGGCACTGAGGAGACAACAGCACACAGGGCTTATCTTTAAGAAGGAGGCAAGCATATTTCAAATGGCAAAACAACAGGGCAACACAGGACACAAGAAGCCCTGAAGTGAGTTCAAGGCTATAGGAGTCTCGGGAGGAAAGAGTCAGTTCTGGCCCATCCTGGCCGCAGACCAATCTGTGGACTTCTTGCACACCCAGGGGTAGGCGTCCCACAGGTCATGTCGTTCCACAAGTTATGTATATGGACACAATCCTCAAACTCCCCTTTCCTGTGTCTCCAGTTGTCAGGCTGATTTTTCTCCCAAAACCTGGAAGAACATGGTTTTACTCTGCTGTACAAAGCGGTATTCCTTCCCCATGCATAAAGAGACCTCAGGATGGGGACTGGACAGGGACTAGAGGAGTCCTCAGAGTGGCCTGCTGGGTCTGCCCTCCCTCTGTTACTGATGATCTGGGGTCTGAAGGGGAATCCTCCAAAGAATTCAACACTTGGAGGAAACAAACGAATTGATGAAATCAGAAAAGCAGGAAGGCAACTGGCCTGCTAACCCCAAGGCCTATCTTTTCTAGAGGCTATTCTATTGGCCTCAGAGGTGAACATACTACATGTCATCTCAGATACCACAAACATTGTATGCCACATACCATGCATGTCACACTCATCACATATATGTATAAAACACATGTATATACCATACACACACACACATACACATTACTAACACTCACTAGACAGGACCATACACAAAGATCAGTGAAGCCTGCCCAAAGCAGACAATGCCTGGACAAAGCTAGACAGAGGTTAGACTCACCCTTTGCTCTGGGCATAGTTGAATGATGTCCCATCCACCCAGCGCCAGTTGCCCTCTGTGCCCTGGTCAGTGAGCCCGATCCAATGGTATGCACCACCCGTGGTCTGTACCAGGAATGCCTGTGCAAAGGAGGCAGGGCTGTGAGAAGCTGACTCTTTGGACCATCCCTTCCTTGAACCCTAATCAGGGAGCCCATCTCAATTCAGGAGCTTCCAGAACCTTCCATGGCTTATCCAGTCTCTAGAGCAGCAGGTAGGTCTCTCTGGGGAGGTCCCATCTTCCCCCATATTGACTTGTTTTCAATGGCCTTGCCCTCACATTTAAAAGGAATGTGACTTTGCTAGGACAGAAATCCTCATCCCAGTTTATCCTTAGCAGCACCGTACAAGTCCTGGGAGAGCTGCAAGGAATGGACAATTCTGCAGGTTAAGGCAAGCTTAGCATCCTCCTCCATCAGCCTGATGGACAGCATTTCCGTGGACAGTCCTAGACGCTTAGGAGTGAGCTAGCTCCCAGAGGGTCAGGGTCTCCTCTTCTCCAGCCCTCCACAGCCACTGGGTATTTCAATCTAGACTGAAAGGAAGGCTGGAAGGGACTGAGGGAGAGTGACAGAGAAACACCTCCTACATTGAAGAGTGTCACAGGTGTCTTTTTTCTTCCTTCCTGCTGACATCTGCTAGGTCTTCCTTCTTCCCTGAGCAGGTGGCAGTAGCTGACCACACTTCTATCTCAGTACAGAGAGCTCTTGGGAACTCAGTAAATATTTGTCCTTGCCTAATGGGAGCAACGAGGGACTCCACCACCCATTCAGAGGACAAAAGCTAAAGTTTTTGTGTCCATAACAAAACGCCACTCTCAGCCTGCCCCAGGCCGTCAGCTCTGACCTGCTCCTCCTGAGAAGTCACCGAAGCCAAGTGCGCTCCCTGGGACATACAGAACATCTCAGCCTCATGCCATGACTTCTTGATACGAGAAAAGTAATACAAGTTTCCATTGAAGTACTTCCAGTCCTGCATGGCAAGCTGGAGAGCCTGATCTAGAACAAAGGTCAGGGAGAAAGAGTCAGGAGCAGATAGTGTCCCAAAGCCAGCTCTGCTCTACCAGGTCTGACCTTGGAAAATCACAATTCCCAATGCTGTGTTCCAGGAGCAGGGCTGGGACCCCACACCCCAGTCACAGGGCCCCATTTAGAGGCAGCATTCCAGGGCACCTAGGTGTCCCAGTTACTCCTGGGGAGTCTCAGCTTTGTCACTCATCGCATTCTCTGCAGATGCCTGCTTTCTGGTATTCAATACTCGCCCTCTCAGTGACTGTCACCAGCCATTTCCATCTGCTTCCAATCCTGCAACTTGTAACCTCTTTCACTTCCTGA
Source organism: Mastomys natalensis (assembly GCA_021653895.1). Taxonomy (NCBI): domain Eukaryota; kingdom Metazoa; phylum Chordata; class Mammalia; order Rodentia; family Muridae; genus Mastomys; species Mastomys natalensis. The sequence goes on along the minus strand of JAJTUV010001715.1, from coordinate 527,065 downwards.
CTCCATCTCCATCCACAGACTCCAATACACATCCACTTCCTCTGTAAGAGTGCTCAAGCTGGAGAAAATGGAACAGGACGAAGGCACCTGGACATGTTTAAATTTATTTATTAGATGAGTGTCACATGCATGTTCCATAGCACCACGTGGAGGTCAGAGGACAGCATGCAGGAGTCAGTTTTTCTCTTCCCACCATTTGGGTTCTAGGGATCAAATTCAGGTTGTCAGGATTAGTGACAAGCGTTTTACCTACTGGGCCACCTGGCCCACCCAAGGAAGAAGGAACTTTTAACCAGGCAGAAACATCATGGCGACACAAGAACTAAGGTCTCAGAGAAAGATGGTGAGTGTGCGAAGCAGGAATTCTCAACATGTGGTCCTCATGGCTCTGCCAGCATCACCAGGAAACTGGCTAAGATGAACGTTCCTTCTCTGTTCAGCCCCCAAACGCCCCTTAACACACGCCATGGTTCTGCCAAGCCTGCGGGTGATTCTGGCACTGTCTGAGGTTAAAACAAGAGTGGACGAACTGCATCCCAGCAACCTCCTCTAGACCACATCTGTGTGATATCCGTAGTGCTCCGTCAATACTGCAGCAGGAAGCAGTTCTGCAGGAACCCTACAACACAGAAGCCTAAAATACTGCCTGTTTTGTCCTTAAAGAAAAGATTGAAGGGCTCAGAGATGACTGAATTAATGATGCCCCTGTGCACAAGCATGAAGGTCTATGTAGTTCAGCTCCCAGTACCCACATAAAAGCCCAGTGTGCTGCATGCTGCGCCTATAATCTCAGTGTTGGGAGTGGGAGACAGCAATTCTCTAAGTCCATTGGCCAGTCTGCTTAATGGAATGGAATGAGAAACATTGTCTCCAAAAATGAGTTGGATGTAGCTCAGTGGGTAGAGTGCTTGCTGTTGTGCAGAAAACAATCGAGTTCTGGCCACAGTACTGCGTGAACCACACATAACAGGGCACTTCTGTAGTTCCAGAACCCACGGGGTGGAAGCAGGAAGATAAGAAGCTCAAGTCATCCTTGGTTAGATACCATGTTTAAAGACAGCCTGAGATATCGATCTCAAAGATAGATAGATATAATAAGATAGATAGATAGATAGATAGATATAGATAGATAGATAGTAGATGATAGATCAAGTGGAGAGAGGTTGAGGAAGACAATCTAGCCTCTATATACTACACACACTGAAGAAGGAGGGGAGGAAAGCTCAAAGCATGGCTGCTATAGAAGCACCTAGAAGGTTTTCCTTAAGTTCTGGGGCCAGGCTGCATCCAGGCCAAAAGGTCTCAGCTCCAGAGCCAAACTTTTATGGTTTATTTTTCTGGGAGGGGGGGAGGAGGCACTTTCCATAGTATATCCCAAAGTGTAGAAGCAGTAGTTGCTGATGCTGCAACAGAAAGCCAAAGAGAGTGTGAGGACAGCAGGGTGAAGTGAGCAGAGGCGTGAAGCGGGGAAGGCTTCCAGCCGCCCGTGTCACTCCCAGGACACAGACAGCAGAGCAGGTCCTGGAACTGCCCACATAGTCCTACATGGTCAGCTCTGCAGCAGCCACTCCAGAAATCACTTCCCTCGCATTCCCCAATTCCTACAGCCTCTTTCACCTTGTGAGCCACTGCCCACTCCACCAGAGGAGGCACACCAAGTTCCAACCCTCTGCTCCTGTTCCAGGTGACCAGCCTCCTCCACACCCAACTTCATTGACAAACTACCTACTTCTCTCAGGCTCTCTCTCTCTCTCTCCTCTCTCTCTCTTCTCTGTCTCTGTCTCCCATCCCTTACCCCCTTTCTCTCTTTACCTCTCTATTTGCTGCTTCTCTGCTTCTTTCTCAAACCAGGTCTATCAGAATCTAGAAAGCCCAACTCAAGGGAGTTCACCAAAACATTAGCAATGAATTTGAATGAAACACAGCAATATCCTGCAAGCTCTGTGGCTGTCTTCTCATATCTGCCTCTCCGTACCTGCCACATGACCAATATTTCATATGCTTTCTTCTTCAGACACACTTCTGACCCCATGAGGCTTGGCTTCCCTCCCCCTCCCCCACATCCTTCTCCTCATGGTGCGCCTTGCTATATGCATGCAAACGTCACCACCATTGCTGCAACTAGAACCAATATCTCATGACAAAACTATGTCCACAGCCTAGAACCAACATCCAAGAGCCTACAGCTCAGGCCTCTATCCTAGTCCACACAGCCTGTGAATGACAGCCTTGAATCTCCACAAAGCATTCCAGATCCAGCAAGTGAGGTCTGCACTTCCTATTCTTTATCTCTGAGGGAGACTGGGAGGCCAAGCCTTGTAGGGAGTCTCCTTGCCACCCTCCAGCAGTTTGCAGCTTTTGGAGGAGGAGTTGCAGGTCCAGAGCCTTTCCCTGTTCACTGTGTGTCTCCCAGGCAGCCCGTGGTCTCTGGTGTACTGTTCTCAAGGGGCCCTCTCTAACATTACTAGGTTGTAAGCAGCGTTTTATGGAGACTAGGTGTGTGTGTTTATTCATCCAGGTACTGTGTAAGATGAAGCCAACACTGAAAGTACATATGAATCGGCTGGAAAGTCAGGGTTCTGGCTGCTGCCTACTGCACACTGGGCCCACACCTGAGAAAGTTGCCCTCTTTTCCACAGGCTCCTCATCTGCTGGGAGTTTCCAGAACCCCAGATTCCTGTCCCCATGCCTATTAACTTGTTCTCTTGCCCTGTGTGCCTGCCATGCAGCTAACAGGCTTCAGAAGTCAGCCCCAGACCTTCTCATCTGATCTCTCTGTGCTGCACACACTAGAAGGGAAAGTCCTTCTCCCTTTCTTTGGCTCTTTCTTCATCCCAGTCCCCAGTCCCTGCTTCTCCCCTCTCATCCCTTTCTCTCGTCTATGTGTCATTTCTGCAAGCCTGCCCTCATAGCCCACTAGGCTGTGACGGAGGGGACGTATTTCTCTGTCTCTATGTCCTTACAGTAATGCCTCAGTAAGCCTCAGCTGCATGTGTGGGTCCTGGTGCACTGTTTAAAGTCTTCTCATGTGTCAACCTGCTCGATTTGGATGTGACACAATCCTGTTATCCTCATTTTGAATGTAGGGTCTTACATATTCCAGGACATCCTCAAACTCACTGTGTAGATGAGGTTGGTCTTGAACTCCTGATCCTCCTGCCTCCATTTCCTGAGTGCTGGGAACATAGATGTGCCACCATGATGGTCAACCACTTTTTAAAAAATTTATCCAGTTTTGTTTGTTGTGGGTATTTTTTTTTTAAATTTTATGTGTTTGAGTATTTTGTTGGCATATCTTTCTGTCCACCAAATAAGTGCTTAGTGCCCTCGGACCTCCTGGAGCTGAAGTTGCAGATGTCCACCGTATGAGTGGTGGGAATTGAACACTGGAAGTGCAACCGGTGTTCCCAACTGCTAGGTCATCTCTCTAGCCTTGTTTGTTTCTTTTTGAGACAGAGTCTAGCTGGACAGTCCAGGCTGCTCTCAAACTTAGTATGTAGCCCAGTCCAGGCTGGCCAGGAACTCACAGTGCTCCTCCTGCCTCTGCCTCCTGAGTGCTGAGATTACAGCCAGCTGAGTAGCAAAGCTCAGGGAGGAGCTTGTCCAAAGTCTTCTGAAAGCAGCAGGTCAGATGCAGAGCCCTGTCCAGCTGGTGGTCCTCATGTCTTTCTTGTGTTCGGTTGTTTTGACATTGGCTGTATTACAAGCCATCCTAGGCTACCCAGGCTGCCTTATCTTACTGTGATCCCATCTCTAGCACCATCCTCCTCCCTAGATGGTTAGGTAAGCAAAGAGGCTAAAGGGTCAGAGGTCATCACCCTCCCCAGAGGCTGTCCCTCCCCAGACATGCACACACACACACACACACACACACACACACACACACACACACACACAGTCTCTACTTACTCTGAGCCTTCTGTTCCTGCTTCTGGGCAGCCACAGCTTCCTGCAGGGCCCTCAGTTGACTCTGTTCCCCCTGAATCTTGGCAGTGAGAGTTTTGGTAGCCTCCAGATCTGTTTTCAAACTCTGCATCTCTGCCTTGGCCTTCTGAAGATTGCTCTGTAGCATCTGGATGTTGGACTTCAAAGCTGAGACATCACTCAGGTCCCTTCTCAGAGTTTGTAACTCTCTGCTGGCGTCTTTCAATTGGCCATTGACCACCTCAATCTTGGAGTTCAAGGAACTGGTGCTTTTCAGCTCAGCTTTTAACCCCTGGATCTGGGCATCTGTCTGCTCCAGGTTTCCCTTTGCCTTTTGAGTCTGAGCAGTGAGTGTTTCCAGCTCTTTCTTTAATGAGTTCATCTCATCACCAGTCCTTTCCATATCATCTCTCACGGCCTGGATCTCAGCACTAATGTTATCCATGCTGTGCTGGAGAAAGCTCTGGGTCTGGGAGCTGAGATCATTTGAACTCTGCAGACTTCCCCTCAATGCCTGGATCTCCGACTGGGCTTCCGCCAGGCCTCTGCCCAGCACGTGGAGCTCAGCACTGGTGTTTTCTGTGCTGCTCTTTAAGAGACCTTGGGTCTGGGAAGTCATAGCATTTGCCTTTTCCAAATCACCTCTCAGACTATGGATATCAGCACTGGCCACCTCCAGGGAGTTTCTCAGTGCCTGGGTCTCCAAAGCCAAGGCTCCAGAGCCCTTCAGCACAGCTTTTGTCTGCTGGATGTCAGCACTGGCATCCTCCAGATGGCCCCCGAGCAACTGCACCTGAGAACTAACATTGTCCATTCGGTACTTCAATATCTCTATCTCCTTGTGACAGCTGCTAGAATTCTCCTCATAGCCCCTAAGCCTCTGGAAAGCCTCTTGCATTTCTGCCTCCCTGTCAAATTGGGAATAATCTGAAAAGAGGAAACAGGAGGTACCATTGAGGTCTGTCATGTGGGGAAGCTTGGGTGGCAAATCAGAACGTTCCTTAATGTTCTTGAGTAGGGAACATTACACACACAACACACACACACACACACACACACACACATATATATATATATTTACACATACATACATACGAGCACGGATGTCATACTTCTCTGCTTCCCAATTATTAACACAATGTGATCAATTACCTCAAGCTCCTCTGTTTCTATAGTGCTAGAACACTAAGGAACATTCTGATCAAAAAATAACTTTATAATATTTTTTAGGAGGAAGGTGGGAGCTGGCGCTAGGTGTGGGAACAGAAGCTGAAACCAAGGTCTGTGCCCCACACCCCACACCCCACACCCAGATCCCTGTGGTGTGTCCTCACTGTAACTACTCACTGTCATGTCCAGAGTCGTTGGCTTCCAGAAGTAGGGGTTTGAAGGAAAGATCTTTTTTCTGCTCACGTCTCCAAGGCTGTGAAGCTGAGAAAGCCATTCCTGGGTCAGCTCAGTCTATATCCCTGACATGATAGACTGCCCACACAAGCTGGGTTCCAGAAAGAGAGGAGCATCAAGGACTCCCTCCCCACAGGTTCCCCAGAAAGCCTCCATTCTTGAGAGCCATCTCGCAGCACCATAGGCTGTGTTGACCCCAGGTCTGGGCCTAGGTTGGTGTTAAAATGTTACTTCAGAGAGCAGAAATCTCCAGAAGCCTGTCATCTGGGTCCCTTAGGACCTTTGGACAGATGTAAATTGTGGCTACAGTCACCTGAGAACTTACCCACCACAAAAAGAGCAAGGAGAGAGAAGAACACAGTCACCACCATTAATGCCATAATGGCCTGGACGTGCCGCAGTGTCCTGGGAGCCATGGGAGCTGCTGACTTAGGCCCCAGTCCTGCAGGGGAGAAGCCAAGACTCAGGGTAAGAGTGCAAGGAGGGCCAGGACTGTTTTGGTCTTGTCACAGTCCTCCTGGCTTGTCCATTAGAGATGAGAACAACCACCATGCTTCTCATAGGGAGCTACAGGCAGGGAAAGGAAACATTCTCTCTGGACAGGCAACAGCTAAAGATCAGGGGCTCACAACCTACAGAGGCTGCAGTGGTGTCCTAGACACAAAACCAGCCACAGAGAGAGCATTGCTGTGGAAATGTGATCATAAATAAAGAAGAAAGTGAAGGAGGGAGGCAAATAGAAAGGAGGTACATAGCAGGGGCCCAGACCCCCATGTCTCCATCTTGCTAACAAGCCTGACCAAATCAAGCACTAGCATCCCTGGGGTGGATGATTTTGTTCCTGGAGACTTCCACAGAGCTTGAAATGTTGTTGTAGCTGTCCTGGGCCTTCTGGGAATTTGGTTAATAGCCAGGGGTGCACCCACTAATGATCTCAGAGAGCACCAGCTGCAGAGGATATAGGAGCTAGGTCATATGCAAAGCTGGAGTTCAAAGCCAGGCCCATCTGAACTCCAAGAGCATATTTTTCCTGACATAGGGTTACTGTACCCAGTGGAGGGGCTTTGGGAGTTTTCATATAAAGCCTGGGGAGCTCTGAGTTCTGGTCCTCGGCTGACCCATTTATTCTGACCCCTCTATGGAACCAAGGCAGGGACGATACGAATCTCTGGATTGGCAAAGATGGGCTCAGAGGGCAGGGTATGGGCAGAAGCCCTAAATATCCTTACCTTGGGGCTGTAGGGAGACACACTGGTTGTCTGTCCAGAATCTAGCCATATTTCTGTTCAGCTCTGCCTCCATCCTTCTGCACCCTTTCTTGCCACTGGTTTCCAAAACCTGTCCTGTGAGCCCACAGCGATGGGAGCCTGAAACACAGTGGGATCCTGAAACACAGTAGGAGCCTGATTTATGCTCTCCTGAGGTCATGACCACTTCCCAGCCCTGCCTCCTCCCTCTGACTCTGTAGAAACCCAATGTTACCACTGGCCCCTCCTCTTGGCGTTCCAGAGGCCAAGAGCCCAACACCCCTCTTCCCTTCTTCCCTTAGCTCCACACCAGCCTCTGCCTCAAAGCCACATCCCACCTAATCCCCTTCAATGGGGTCTGAGATCTGCACCTAGGAAGGGGACCGCCAACTTCACAGAGGAAACATCCTTGTGGGGCTGAGGCGATGGCTCAGTCAGTAAAGCGTGTGCTGCCTAAACAAGAAGACCAGAGTTTGGATCCCCAGCACCCTCTTCAAACCCGGGCACAGCAGCATGTGCCTGTGGTCACAGTGCTGGGGAGGTCGAGGCAGGGAGATCCTTACAGCTTTCTAGCCAGGCTGCCTCACTGAATCAGTCAGCTCTGGGTCCAAAGAGAAATTCTTCTTCAATGAAGGTGGAAAGAGAGAAGTGAAGACGCCAGCACTGGCCTCTGATTTCCATCAGGCTTGAGGTAGCACACACCTTTAATCCTAGCACTTGGGAGGCAGAGGCAAGTTGATTTCTATGAGTTTGAGCCATGCTGGTCTAGATAGTGAGTTCTAGGCCATCCAGAGCCACATAGTGAGACTCTGTGTCAAAAACCAAACAAACAAAAACAGTGCATGAGGTGGGAGGATTTGTAGGGGAGGCAAAGATCGGGTGTCTGCCCACTCCAAACCTCAGAACTTTACAGACTGATCACAGGAAAGGACCTGACATGCTTCATATATGGTCGTTGGCTGGGTCCTAGGCCAGAGTTCCTGCAACGACTCAAGGACTCCTGGGTGACCGGGGTCCTTGGTTATCATAACAAATTCCCTCTGAGCACACCTGAGTTCATTTGGTGAGATGACTCCGGTTCTCTCCGGGATCGCCACCTGATCCAGAAAGACCACACGTGATTAGAAGCCTTCATCCCCTCCCCTACTCTCAGTCATCCCTGAGAGAAGGACTTCACAGGGAGTCACAAGAATCCTAAGCAAGGTAGGGCTCAGGCTGTGGCTCAGTTGGTAAATCACTTGTTGGACACACACAAGGCCCTGGCTTCCATCCCAGGCAGTCGTTAAACAAGGTGTCGGTGTACACACCTGCGACCATACAACTCAGGAGACAGACAGGAAAGGGTCAGAAGTTCAAAGTCATCCTCAGCTGACTCTGTCTCTCTCAAGCAAACAAACTTGAACAAGAAAATACAGAAGGGTCAATCTCACCCTGACTCCTCATATACTGAAGTTTGGTGCTCAGGAGCTGCTAAACCTTCTTCCAGTCTTTCCATTGGCTCAGGCTATCCCCTCCAACAAACTATAACAGTCTACCCAGTGTTCACATATAGTTCTGTGGTTTGTTCCATGGAACCATCAAAGCCAAATGTCATGGCATTGGCTGTAAGACAGGCAGAAGAATGGGTTGCTTGGCAACCTACTAGTCACAGATTTCCTAAGCGAGGACAGTCTTGTAAGAGACTCAGAGCTCTTTGTCTGTGAGGTCTCTGCTGTCTTAGGGAGTTAGCATCAGAACAATCAAATGATGGGTGCACAGCTGCTGTTGGAAAGAAAGGATGTCAGGGGAACCCAGCTTGGTGTCAGAAGAGCAGTCAGGGAATACAAATCAGGATCCACCTTCATCTAAGCCAATGGATCTCAACCTTCCTAACGCTGCGACCCTTTAATACAGTTCCTCAGGTGGTGGTGACCCCCAACCATAAAACTATTGTTGCTACTTCATAACCGTAATTTTGCTACTGTTATGGATCATAATGTAGATATTTTTGGAGATAGAAGGTTGTCATTGGGGTTGCAACCTACAGGTTGAGAACCGTAAGACTTCATTATTAGCAGTTGTATCCATGACGGTGATATCTCCAGGTTTTCAGAACTAATTTAAAGGAAACAGAAAAGACTAGGTCCAACGTGCTGCTTCCGGATGAGACCCATAACCTTCTCCCAAGAGAGCAAACACCGCTTTGGGCCTGGCATTGTGTGGTGGTTTGAAAGATAATGGCTCCCATAGACTCACATATTTGAATGCTTGACTTCCAGTCGGTAAAACTGTTTGGGAAGGAAGTAGGTATGGCCTTACTGGAAAAGGTGTGTCACTGGCAGTGAGCTTGGAGGTCCCAAGAGCCCATGCCATTCCTAGTTAGCTCTGTCTCCTGGCCTTACGCTTGTAGATCAAGATGTAAGCTCTCAGGCACTGCTCCAGCACCATGCCTACCTGCCTGGTGCTATGCTGCTCACCATGGTGGCCATGATGTCATCTGCAACTGTGAGCCTCAATTAAAATGTTTTCTTTTACAAGCTGCCTTGGCCATGGTGTCTTATCACAGCAATAGAAAAGTAACTAAGACACATGATAACACATGTAATTCCAGCATTCTGGAGGCTGAGGCAGGAAGATCACCAAGCTTGAGACCAACCTGGACTACATAGTGAGTGAGCTTGAGACTAACCTGGGCTACAGAATGAGACTCTGTCTCAAAAACCCAAAACAAGGAAATGAAAACAAATGCTGTTTGGGAGAATTCTAGATGCTCATTGGACATAGGATGAAAAGGGAACTAAAGCTTCCCAGGGGACAGTATATGGCATTCTGCAGGGTGGTATTCCCATCCCTGGGGTGAACCAGGAATGGAGCTAATCTTGCTACTTGCTAGCCAAGACACCCCTCCAAAGTCAGACGAGCCTGATCCTACTGATCCTACTCCCTGCCCTGTTTGAGGGAGCTTACGACTCAGTGATAGTGCCTGGCCCCATGACGGCCGCTCTCAGTTGTCAATTACAAACTTGCAGATGCCCTGTCCCATGCAGACCAAGTGATGCTTCTTGTTTTCATACTTAGTTCTGATAGCTCATCCCCATTTCTTTCCTCTAAATCTTGGAGCCACCCTCCCACAGGCCCAGGGGCACTGACTGAGAACCCTGTAAGTCCAGTGTCTGAGAAGACACTCAGACGGTGGCAACAGGGGTCCTTTTGGGCAAGGAGGAGTCTGTGTAATGGCGCTCCTGTCCACTCAGTAGAAAAACGGCCTGCGGAGGTGGATCTGATGGGTAGAGAGGGAATAGATGGCCCTCATTCAACGCTTTATGGGTGTGTGTGTGTGTATGTGTGTGTAAGTATGCAGGGAAAAGCAGAGCACACAGGATAGCCTTGTCCAAAAGCCACTGGCTGTTGACTTTCGATCTCTTGTCTATTGATGCTGGCCTTCTGTGTAGGAAAGACACCTCTTCTAGGTCATCCATAAGTCCTGCCTGAACCCCCAGCCAGGTCTTCCAAGTCTCTCTCTCTCTCAGAGGTTAGAACTCATAGGCAATGCTTTCCCAGGCATCACAGAGAGCGGAAAGGGCTGGTCTTGGTTTCTATTTCCCCCCACACAAGAAAGGTCAAGCTGGACTCAACTCAGGAACTATTTCTCCTGACATCCTGAGAAGCTGGGGGGACCTGAAAAGCAGAACTTTGGGGATCCCTTGCTCAGCAGCAAGGCGGAGTCTTGGCAGGAGACGGGCATCATCCCACAGGCTGCGACCACCACATGTCTTCTGTTTGCTCACCTTCCCTGTTCTCTCCCCTCAGTCCAAGGTCCCATCGATTGTGTTTTCCCCACAAAACTGTCTGCATGTAAGGAACCCAGGATGCTGTTTTCTTCCTTGCTCAGAGGCTTCTCTACTCTCAGACAAAGTAAAGCGAGGGCGCCTTTTGCACATTAGCATGAAGACTATCATCCACACATGTTTTCTGTTCCCTGTGCACGTTCCCAGAGGGCTTGCTGTTAAAGATACCTGAAAATTTATTCCAGTTTATTCATTTATTTGCCTGTCTGTCTATCTGTTAGCAGTGCTGGAGATTGAATCCAGGACCTGTGCATAGGAAGCAAGTGTTATACCACAGAGACACAGATCTGGTCTTAGAAATGGGTGAATTCAGCAACTATAGATATGCAGCTTTGAACACCAACAATGCCAATACCTAACACATCAGAAATGGCCAGTTGGCCAACTGTGGATTGGTCAACAGTTGATGAAGAACAAAGACCCACACAAGGTTCCCACAGGTGCCTGTGCAGGCTGACATGGCTCTCAGCTTCAGGTTGCATGCTTAAGGTTTACCTTGGCAACATCCTTCCCTCACCATCAGCAGAACTTGCACCAAGGCTGGACCAAGGCTGGACCAAGACCTGGCACCAGGAGTGAGAACTGGCTTGACCCATAGCACCCCTTGTCCTTACTTCCTCATAGCTTCCACATGGACCAGCATGGGACCCAGCCCTGGGCTTTTTTTTTTGTTAGAATTCTTGGAAAACAGATCCCTTTCCCTCTGATGTTGTGAGGGACCAGGGCTGTGAGGTTCTGGTTTTGGGTCTCCATGATGCTCTCCAGCCTTGCTCCAATTTAAGACCATCCAGCATGGCTTCCCCTTTTTGGTCACCTCATCATCCTCCTATACTTTCTGGTTCACTTTCTTTTTCCAGAGAAACCCCTCCAGCTCATCTGACTCTCCCAGTTCATCTCTTCTCACCAGAAACAACCCCAAACCCCTTCATCCTGGTGTGCAGTGTGTTTACTCTGCAAACCACACATGACACAGTAAAGACCAACAGAGACTTACCACTCACATATACTCATAGTCTAGGGGAGAAGGGCACATCTGCAGAGTCCCACAGCGTGACATCTAGGAGCTCAGCCGTCGGCAAGGCTTGGGAGGTGTATGGTAGTATCACAAGGAGAGAGTGACACTCCGCCCTGGGTGAGCTTAGCCTACTGAAGAATTTCCCAGGCTAGCAAGGAAGGGAAACTCATAAAGTTGGTGTTATGGAGTTTGAGACCATGGGGAAAAGACCACCAGACTCAACTCAGATTATAATTAGCCAACTTTATTAAAGCCTCAGTCTTTAACACAAATCAGAGATGGGCCACACAGAGGCAGGTGAAAGAAAGGCTTTTAATGGCAAAACCACAGGAAATCCTTGAGCATCTGCACAAGCAAGTTACAAAGCCAAAGAGTTAAGTAGTCAAGGTAGCCTTAACATAGTCCTCGAATGTTTGTTTAAGCAAGTTACAGAGGCCAAAATTAATGGTTAGTCATATCATAGTGCATAGATGTTCATGTCAGTGTACATGTCTGGGTGTGGGGTCCAGGAGTCAGGGTTGCAAGAAACTCATCTCCCTGAGTTGTATAAAAACAATATTTTTTTTACCCAGAGCGAGCACAAGGACTCCTTCCTTTAGGAATAACAAATCTAGTCCTCAACAGTTTTGTAAGACCATTTCTGCCAAGAATGTACTTGCTTTTCAAACTGTCCTATGGAATCCTCAAGGTATTGTATATCTTGATCTACTTTAGCACTTAGCTCTTGAACAGTCAAGGCTGATATTCCCTAAGCAGCCACACAGGAAAGCTATAACTATAGCTGAAACTGATTTTATTCTAACTAACCCTGGACTTCACAGTGGGAGTGTCCTCTGTATGCAGGCAAGTATTTTCTACCTTCTCTTCAGGTCACAAGGGCTGGAATACGGAGATTTCCTTCCTGTGGTCCTAATTCTAGAAGTTGAGCAAGACCAAATATACAGGCCCATCATGTCCCTAAAGAAGCCAGAAAATACAGCCTACTATGTTCAAATGAACTGGTGTACATGAGAATACTACAGGGTAGGACTGGCCATAAAGGGAAGCTGAGTAATTCTAAGTTGAAGTGATTAAACGAGTACTTGTTCCCTGCAGGTCTCCTAGGGTAAGCTTAGTAGTTTCCTCTGATTCACAATTTGAACTTCTTGATGGGGTTGAAGTTGAGTGATAGAGAGATTGACCTCTACCCACAAATAAAAATGCAGCTTGGAGTCTAGGCAAAGCCAGCCATTGAAGTGGAAAATTAAGGGTTCTTTGGAGAGTCAGAGAATATGTTCACTCTGGATAAAGGGTGCATGGTTCCCTGGACAGTTCCCAACTTCAAACCTTTTTAGCTGGCCAAGCATAAGAGATACATGTCAAGATTCCCAATGTCAGTATCAGCTGAGTCTAAGGTACAGAGCTGTACATTAAGAGTCACTGGGGAGCTCATGTTACCCTCTCTTTTTTACCCTTTCTTTGGCCAGTCCAGTTCACCTAGAGATGGGAATGGTGGATCCAAGCTATGGTCACTGCTACCTTGACAGTGGGTTGTCAGGATTACAGGGTACAGTTACTTCCAGGAAGGGTCCAAGGTTCTGTTGGTAGACGGCAGATCCACACCAAATCAACACAATGGGACTTGTGTGCTGGCTCAGTCAAAGGCCATTCAGGCAGTGGGGGTGACAGATGACACTGGATGTCTCCAGTTGTCTTCTGCCATGCCTATAAGGACTTGGCAAAATAATAATTAGACATTTCAGTAGTCTGAGGTCTTCTCTTTTGTACTGGCTGGGTTTAGGCCACTTGACACAAGCTAGAATCATCACAGAGAAGGAAGCCTCAATTGAGAAAATGTTTCCATAATATCTGGCTGTAAGGCACTTTCTTAATTAGTGGTGGATGGGAGAGGGCCTAGGCCATAGTGTGTGGTGCCATCCCTGGGATGGTGGTCCTGGGTTCTATTAGAAGGTAGGCTGAGTGACCCATATGAAGTAAGCCAGTAAGCAGCATCCCTCCATTGCCTCTGCATCAGCTCTTGCCTCCAGGCTCCTGCCCTGTTGAGTTCCTGTCCTGACTTCCTTTGGTGATGAGCAGCAATGTGGAAGTGTAAGCTGAATAAAGCCTTTCCTCCCCAGCTTGCTTGTTGGTCACGGTGGTGTTTTGTTGCAGCAATAGAAACCCTAAGACACCTTTGTAGGAATAAGTGGAGGTGGGCAGCCAAACATTATTTCAGATGGTGTTAGCTTGTCCCAGTAGGGGGAGCACCTGATCCTGAAAAGAACACCAGGGAGCAGCTCTGTCCACCACTTGCCAATCTCTGTCCACCACTTGCCAGTCTCTGTACAGAATTTAATGTTTTTGTTTTGTTTTTTATAATGGTCCTGTTAACTCTCTCTATCCGTTCTGAGCGCAGAGCCTATGGATTCAGTATACTTTCCTAGAGTTTTAGCCACTTGGTAAGACATTTTGGCTGTGAATTTGGGACCATTGTCTAATCCCAAAGTGGAGAGAAGACTGAATTGGGGAATGATCTCTCTTAGTAACTCCTTAGTAACTGCATTAGCTGTTTCTGGCCTACTGGGAAAAGTTTCTACCCACCCTGAGAAAAGTATCTACAAAAACTAGTAAATATCCGGAGACTGAAGTTACTTGTCAGGGTAACTTCAGTGAGATCCAATACTCAGTGTTCATCAGAAATAAGTCCCTTTCCCAGACATCCACAGGTTCTAGCATTCCTCCTCTCAGGTTCATCTGGGCACAGATAGCGTGGCGACAGGTAGCTCTCATATAGGTGACCTAGGAAATACCTTTTTCTGATTAATTTATTCAGCTTGACGACCCAAGGTATGTGCTTTGATAAATTTGTAAGAGAGGGGATAGTCTCAGGGCTTCTGGTATGATGGGCAGCTGTCTGGTAGAACCCCCAGTACTCCATCTTAGTGGACCCCAGCTTTCTTTTGCCTTGGTCTATATAGGATGCTCTAACAGGTCTGACTCAGGCAGAAGGGTGAGAAACCAGGAGGAGCATAATGTTTACAGTGACCTCACTGGCTCTATGGATGCCTTTTTGCCATGGTATCAGCAAGCCTATTGCCTCGGCTTCAATGGAGTCTCTGCCCTAGTCAGTGTTCTATTGCTGTGAAGAGGCAATTCTTATAAGAAAAAGCATTTAATTGGGGCTTGCTTACAGTTTCAGAGGCTTAGTACATTATCCTCATGGTGGGGACCATGGTAGCACCCAAGCAGATATGGTGCTGGAGAAGGAACTGAGAGCTCTACATCTGGATCTCAGGAAGCAGAAGAAAGACACTAGGCCTGGCTTGAGCTTCTGAAACCCCAAAGCCTCACCCCAGTGACAGACTTCTTCCAACAAGGCCCACCTGCCCCAATTAAGCTACATCTACTCCAACAAGGCCACTTCTAATGCTACTCCCTAAGCATATATGTGAGCCTATGAGAGCCATTTTTACCCAAATCATCAGTCTCCTTTTTGGTGTCCTGCGGCCAAATATGTGTTAGGAGAGCAGAGACCTCCTCTTTGTTTTTGATCTCCTTTCCTGTGGGGAGCTATGTGCCTCACTCCTGGCAGAAAGCACCATGGATGTGTGCAGTGGCCAAGGCATACTGGTTATCACTATAGACACTGGCAGCACAGTTATTTCCTCATCTGAGTGCCTGGATCAAGGCTATCAGCTCTGCCTTTTAGGCTAATGTTTCTTCATAGATTACCTCAGGGAGAGTCACCACACCCACTCCTGCTTACCTGATCCTATCTTGTACATAGTTGCTTCCCTTGGTGAATATGGGTCAGATCTTCTTCCTGAGAAACTGGTCTCGGAGGTGCAGTTGTCCATATTGCAGGTGGTCAATGCCCTGGGCACAGTCATGAGCTGGCAGTTCTTCAGGGTCAGGACGGAAGGAGGCCGCGTTCAACACTGCAGATGAGAACCTGATCCTCAGTACTTGATAAAGGTGAGGCATGTCTTCCACGTCCATGGCTCAGACACTCTCTGAAGGAGCATTCTCATAGAGTGAGGAGTGGTGACAACCAGCTCCTGTCCCGTGCTCAGTTTATCAGTTTCCTTTAGCAATAGTGCTCTGACAGCAGTGGTTGGCCCAGATGGCCATCTGCTGAGCATGGCCTGGGCATTTAGATAAACAGGCCACGGGCCTTTCCAGGGTCCCAAAGTTTGAGTCAATACACTTGTTGTCCCTAAGAGGCATACTGCAGAACTGTCAAAATGGTGCCTGTCAAAACAGTGTCGTTTCCTACCTCAGCCTGCAGGCAGGAGCTGTCCACAGTGGTAGCATCCTCTCTCCAGCTTCCCCCAAGTAGCTTAGCACCTTAGCCAAGCTGCCTGCAGCTAAGAGATCTTCCCATTCCAACCATGGGCCATCAGGAAAGGGGATGAAAAAAGCCACCAATCCCTAAGTAGGAAAAAAAACCCACTAATCCCTGACCTCCCCAGGAAAACCCACCAATCCATAACCAGAAAACCCACCAATCCCTTAGCTCCCCAAGCATAGGATTTGAAAACCCATCAATTCTCATTTTGAAATATATGACCTAAAAAGCTACACACACACACACACACACACACACACACAAGAAATCCTGTATAAGCACTACCCCTTTGTTTAATTTCCTTCTGTCCACTCTCAGGAGTAGAGAGGCAGGCTCTCCTTGGATTTGTCCTTCCAATCTCTTTTATGAAATTTGCTGTCTGATGTGACTCTTTTATTGGAAGAGCCCAAGGAGCATGAAGACAAGCAGGGAAGAAGGAGTGGGGCTGAGGTCCCTAGCCCTCTGCTCAGCTGGGAATACCCTCCCTTGAGAGCTGCAACACCTCTGCTGAGGACACTTCCTCTCAGAGCTTTGTGGTTCCTGGGCCCTGTATCTCAGGATATCCTTCCATAAAGAGCTGTCCCACCCCAGAGCTGTAAGATTCCTGAGTACTCATGTCTCAGGATGCCCTTCCATTAAAAAAAAAAAAAAAAAAAGCAACACTTACACACCTTTGGCCATCCTGTGTCATTCACCACATACAAACAGAAAGGCTTAGAAATGCCAGACAGCCTGAATGCTGGGGTTGATATCAAAGCCCCCTTGAGTTTTTAAAATGCCACTTTTTCTTTGTTTTCCCAGTTTAGGGGGCTATTTTCTTTTAGACTCTGGCATAATGACTTTGTTATTTCTGCAAAGTTGGGTATCCCAACCTGCAGTTTCCAACTGTACCCAAGATTTCTCTTCCCCACTTTGACCCCATGACAAAGGAATATTCAAGATAAATAACTTGGATCCTGCTCGAGGACAGAGTCCTGCTGCTTCTTTTTAAGCAATGCCCCAGATACATTACCTCATTGGAGCATAATTGGGCCATGTAGACACATGGTAGACCAGCGCTGCAGCATATTCAGCATATTAAGCAGTTTCTTGGTATCTTGTTGGCATTCTTTCAGGGTGCAGTCAGTGACGAGGAGATCATCCACATACTGAAGGAGAGTGACCTTTGGTGCCCTTGTCAGTACTTAAGGAGGCTTGGTCTAAGGGCTTCATCAAACAGAGTAGGGCAGTTCTTAGGCATCTAGGATACTCAAGTCAAGAGCAATTGGTCACTGAACCTTGATGGGGGGAGTCTGTCCATTCCAACAAGACCATAAGTTGGCTCACAGAGCCCTGGGGTGAGATAAAAAGACATTTTTCAGGTACAGGACACTGTGTACAGTTTTTCCTGGATCCAGTAGGCAGAGTTAGGTGTAGTTGTTTGGAACAGTTGTAGTTTCTACTCTCTCAGATCCTTCTTCTAGCTCCTGAACATATTTAATGATAGGGAACAGTGGAGTGTCCAACTCCAACATACCTGCATCTCTACGAAGGCTGATGTACTTTCTAGTGCCTACCTCAGCTTCTCTTGAGATGGGTACTCCTTTACTTTTACAGGTGCAGCTGGAGCGCCAAAGCTGAACAACAAATGGTGGCCAATATAAGGCCAGTCTGGGGAAACTGGTCTCTGCCGTACTCCAGAGAACGTTAGCATTAATTCTGCTAGGAGGGGGTTGTCCATCCCTATTTTTCAGTATTACTTTTTGTCATTTTATATTCTTCTGATAAGGGGCAAGTAACCAGGATGCCTAAGTATGGACTCCCTAGGTCTGGGGTGACTTTATTCTCACTGAATTTGATGGGGGCACCAAGTTTTCTCTGCAAGTCTCTCCAAATCAGAGGCTATGGACAATCAGGCATAACAAGAAAAGAATGAATCACATTACCTCATCCAGTGTCCACTTCTGCTGTTTTCTGGTCCCTGTGGGCCCTTGGATGGTAGTCTGAGGAATTGCATTAGCACAGAATGGGCTGCATCTGAATCCACCATAAACCAGCGTTTTGCCCCCTACCTGTCCTGTGACCCTGGGCTTCTGAGGGCTCATTAGTCTGGCACTCTGGCCCCATCAATCCAATCCTATCAGACTGAGGATTTATACGCCTTTCTCCTGTCTGAGTTGCAGACACTCATTCTTCCAATGACTGTTTTCTTTACAATATTTACATTGGTCCCACTTCAACCTGCCTCAAGGCTGATTTAGTCACTTCTCTGTACATGGCCACCACTGTTCTGGCCAGCTTCTTGTCTCTCTTCTCATTTGGATCTCTATTGTTAAAATTCTCCTTACCCTATTTCTAACAACTGTAACCAATTCAGCTTCTCAAACCCTTCTAATTTCTGTAACTTCTTGTGTATATCTGGGCCAACTGGGTGACAAAAACAATATTAACATCCTGCTGGTTGACTGGGGCATCCAGATCAATGGAGTAAACTTCTGGTAGGCCTCCCAGAGGTGCTCCAGGAACCCAGCAGAATTCCTGATTACCTCAGATACCTTTAAGAATTAGTTGTCTTTGTAGCTGCTGCTCCCATTCCAGTCAGAAAGGCCCAGGGATAGGTGTCTAACCCCCTGTACGTTGACCAGTCCTGGGGTCCCAGTTTGGTACTGCTGAGAATGATAGTCACTCAGCTCTTCTTTCTGAACTTTTCTGTTACCCTGGGACCCTTTGTAGCCTTCTTGGCTTCAGCCATGACTCGATGTCTCTCTGTGGTGAAAAGGATTCCTAGAAACTGCTTAAAATCAGCCCCCTGGGTAAAGAAACCACTGTCCAACTGGCTGACGGGGGCCTGAGGCTTCTCAAAGGTGGAAGGGTTCTGGGTCTTCCAGTTATTCAGATCACTGGTTGAAAAAAAACATAAACTAGAAAAGGAAGCCTGGGCCTCTGCTACCCATCAGCCCTTTTGTCTGTCAGGGTGGGAGCCCACCAGGGAGTGCTACTCAGGAGGGAGAAAGGCAGGGGTCTGGCTCCTCTGGTTATAGCATAATCCAGCCCTTTCCTGCTATGTGAAAGTAATGTCAAACCAGAAAAATTCTTGGGACTGCAAGTGCATGGTCCCTCAGACATCTGGGTCCTGGGCTGCCTGGATGTGTGAACTGTTAGGTACAGGATTCGCTGCCACCTCACCCCCCTCCTCTTCTTCCTCCTCTTGCTCCTCCAGGACAAGAATAGAGAGTGCAGGCATTTTGCTTAGGTTTTTACTCAGCCTCTGACTCATTGACTTGGCAACTAAAGCAGAGGAGCCTTGTTTAAGGGCACAACATTTCAGCCAAGGAGGGGGTGTCAGCAGTTGTCGTGTCAGCCTCGGCCGGCAAGTAAGACATGACACGGCCGGATCCTTCTCTGACAGCTCTTTATTCCAGGAACAATCTTCATTCATCGATGGGGAACCCCAAGCAGCAGAAATGCACTGCTTATATACCCTTCCAAGGGGGCGGGCCAGGCGGTGTGTTCTCTCAGGATTGGTTAGGGCCAATACCTCATTAGCATAAGCCCCAGGATTGGTTAGGGCCCATGTCTCATTAGCATAAGCCCCATGATTGGTTAAGGCCCATGCCTCATTAGCATAAGCCCATGATTGGTTAGGGCTCATGCCTCATTATCATAAGCCCTCTCGGGAGGGGCTCGAGGCCGAAGCATGTGCTACAGGTTTGTTTATACAGGAAGCTGAGCTGGCCATGTCGGAAACCGGCGTCATCTTAAATCGGCTGCCTACATCCAGTCAGTGTAAAGCAGGGTATCCTTACACAGGGTTTCCTGTGACCACTGGCCAAACTCTCTTTGCTGTTTTCGGGTCAAATGACACTACATCTGGCCATCCCACATCAAAAGTGCCCTATTCTAGTTCACAGAGAGGGAAGAGCTTCACAAGTGACATCTTAGCTCCATAGACCCCTTGAAGAGGTCCTTGAAATGCTTCAAATTAATTCTAGAGGACTTAGCTGTGTCAGTCTGACCCCCATTTCTGCAACAAAAATTATAAACACACCAAAACAGATCTCCTACTCTGTCCCTGGAGACTGGGTCTACAATTGCTTCAAATTTCCCTTGTATCTCTCCAAACGTCCAGACATCCAGAATTCACTGATTGGCCCTGTTTTAGGAGCATGTCAGCTAGAAATTTTTACTTTTGCTGTGTTTTCATTTTGTAAATTGGTGGTAGCTATAGACTGGGGCTCCCCTCCTGGCCCCAAATCTATAAATGTGTTTGCCCCTGACTAGGACTGTTCATCTCCAGGGCCTCAGGGTGTGGAATCTGTCCCTGCTAGGACTTATCCTGGACCCAGGCCCTGAGTCTGGATTCTTCCTGCATCTTGCTAGGGCCTCCAGATATTATGGAGCTTTAGATCACTGGAAAAAGACTGTCAGGGTAAATTCAGGTTATAATTAGCCAAATTTATTAAAACTGCTAGCTTAGCTGTGCTGTATAGAAGGGCATTCTAGAGCTGCCAGAAGTTAAATAATGACATAGAGACTTATTAATATTTATAAAAAGCTTAGCCATTTAGCTTGGACTGCCACCTAGCTAGCTCATCTAAGTTGATTGTACTATTGAAGCCCATGACCCGCCATGTGGCTAGTTCTTTGCATTTCTCAGTCCTGGTATGTCCAACCACCTCC
Source organism: Mastomys natalensis (assembly GCA_021653895.1). Classification (NCBI taxonomy): domain Eukaryota; kingdom Metazoa; phylum Chordata; class Mammalia; order Rodentia; family Muridae; genus Mastomys; species Mastomys natalensis. Next base: position 506,662 of record JAJTUV010001715.1, on the reverse strand, counting down.
TTGTCCAGGTGGTGAATCCCCTCACCTCTAATTATTCTCTTAGAGACCCTCTCTCAACCCAAAAGTTCCTCCTCTCATTTTCTGCTTAGCTATTGGCCATCAGCTCCTTACTAAGCCAATCTGTTAGTAGGTAGGGAGGAAGAGTGCTCACAAAATGCTGAGGCAGGTGATGAGCCATAAGAAATAACAATACCAAAATCTGGCCAGTACTCAGCTCTAAGCCAGTACACCAATCAACAACTGAATGTATAGAAACAAACTTCACACAGTGTACCCCAAATGGGCTGCAATCCCTAACCCAAATCAGAGACATGCCACATAGAAGTAGGTGAAGGAAGGACTTTTAAAGGCAAAAACCTTAAGAAGTTTCTGGATGTCTGCTCAAGCAAGCTGCACAAGCCAAAATGCTGCTCTGCTTGAGCAAGACTAAATGGTCAAGGCAGCCTTGAAATAGTCCTTGAATATCAGCTTAAGCAGGTTACAGAACCAAAAATTTAGCAGTTAGACATATCATAGGATAACAAACAGGTGGTCACATCACAGCTGGACAGGGGTGAAGGAGTCAGGGTTGCAGGGATTTTATCCTCCAAGAATTTAGGTCATGGACAAAAAAGCTAACACACAGGCAACAAGACAGATGCCTAGCACAAAATGGAGTTTCTTTAGCCACTGAATGGAAGGCAGCTGGTCCCATGGTGGGGTACCTAGCCAGATGGGAAGTCTTTTAGCAGGAGGGACCTACTGGTAAGAGCAAGGGACCTCAATCTTTGGGATTCTTGGAGGATGAAAGATCTCCTGGCCCTAAACACAAACCTATAGCCTGGTGTGGTGGCACATAATTTTAGTCCTAGCATTTGAGAGGCAAAAGCAGAGACAGGCTGATATCTGTAGGTTCAAGGCCAGCCTGATCTACATAGTTAGTTCCAGGATGAAATAGAACGATCATGTGGGGTGGGGAAGCTTGTACCCTCTGTGCTCCCTCTTCGCGCTCGGCAGTACCCTGGTGCTGGCTCTCAAAGGGACTCTCTCTGCTGAGAATCCACAATGGAGGTCAGTTCATGCTTCCTGCATTCTCTCCAATTCCCCATTTGGTGGCCTCTATTTTCAGGCCTTTGTCTCTGGCTTAGATTCTGGCTTAAATCTAGACACCCAGTCTGTGTAAAGAATGGGGACCTCAGGAAGGATCCCCCTGGGAGGAGGGTTAGAGGACAGAAGTCTTGCTACCCAGAAGCCCCCTGAAGAAACTTATCAAACCTTACCTTATTTCACTCACATAAAAACTGAGTATAAGCTGCCCTGCCTGTGGCCGTTGGCTTTTCTAGAGACAGACTGCCCTTATTCTTTTTTACCCTCTATCTGAGTGTACCCCGAGATTGCAAGTTCTTTTCAGTTCACAGTGGTCACTGGGAATGAAAACAAGCACTCCAAGGAAAGCTGTGAGCCAAGAGGTGTTTAAAGTAGACAAGGATGTCATAGCAAGAGGGAAACACAATGGAGAGGAGACGGAGGAGGCCGAGATGACTGTGGTGGCCTGAGCATGTGATGGCCTGGTGGCAGGAGGGAGCCGAGCCAGGCAGCTCAAACAAAACAGAGGACCTGCCAGCCCTGAACCGTGCGGATTAGCTTACTCAAGGAAAGGGGGATTCAGGCTCCAGATAAAGTGGATAAAGAGGTGATGGAGCATGGCACAGGGTGACCAAGAGCTGCTGCCCCCGCGGGATTCAGCCAGACATATGGGAATCGTGGTCTCCACTAGGGAGAGCCTCATAGCAACGTGGAAAGAATTGCTTCGTTATCCTAAAGTAAACGGCCTCCTCTCTCAAGACAGGACCGTCTCAGGCTGGACTCAAACTCACTATGGAGCTGAGGATAGCCTTCAACTGGTGATTCTCCTGCCTCCACCTCCTCAGTGCTGGGATCACAGCTATTCACTAACATACCTGCTCCTGTGGTCCTGCAGATTAGCCTCAGGGTCACCAATGCCAGGTCAGTTTACCCAGTGAGCCACACCTCCAGCCTTCCTATGTACTTTTTTATACCTTGTTCTTTTGTCTTATAATTTAAATCTATAGGACTGAAGAGATGGCTCAGCAGTTAAGAGCATGTACTACTCTATCAGAAGGCAGGAGTTTGGATGCCAGCAGCTATAGCAGGTTGTTCATAAACATATGTAACTCCAACTCTAGGGGACTGGACACCCTCTTCTGGACGCTGCAGGGACACACACACACACACACACACACACACACACACACAAGAAATAGTAAGTCTTTACATTTATTTGCAATAAGCACATAAAACAACATATTTACATATTTTGAGAGTACCACACAGTGTTCTAATACATGTTGTATAAATTGTACCATGGTTAAATCAGACATGTCTGTCTCGTCAAATACTGGTCACATTTGAATGTAGCTTTTATATGGTCAATCTAAACAAAATGTCTGTGGTACTGACCTGCCTCACCTGGGCATCGAGGACTTCTACATCCTCTCCAGGTCCTCATCCATTTAACGCAAGCTCCTCCAAGGCCCCCGGGAGCAGAGAATTGCCAGCCAAGACAGAAGGCCCCCAGGGTGTGTTTGGGACAGTTTTTCAAGCAAGAAAAACATAAGGTGTAGAGCAATCTTGGAGCATGAGAGAGAGAGAGAGAGAGAGAGAGAGAGAGAGAGAGAGAGAGAGAGAGAGAACTCTTCAGCTGGATCACTGTTGCCCCACAGATGCGGAGCTCAGGCCTGTCATGCGATTGTTTGGATGTAGGGCCTCTTGCAGATGAAAAGAAATGTATTGTCACAGGGAGAATCGTTCCAGCACTTCGGGGCGGACACCCTGATATTGACACAGTGCTCATTGTTCCCTGTGTTGTTGGGTTCACCTGGAATCCAGAACCTATCAAGTGAGAAAACAAAGAAAGACACTGTGCACCTGGCAGAATGCTTGTGTAGGATGAAGGAAGCCCTGAATCCTATCCACAGCGCCACATAGACTGGGGGATGGCACATGCCTTTATCCAAGCACTCAGGAGGTAGAGGCAGGAGTATCAGAAGTTCAAGGTCAACCTAGGCTACAAAGCAACTTTCCAAGCCAGCTTGAGATACATGAGATGCTGTCTTTAAAATCGGTTATTTTAGAGGCCAGCAAGATGCCTCAGTGGGTTAGAGTGCCTGCAAGCAAAGCTGGTAACCTGAGTCTGATCCCCAGAATCCACATGGTAGGCAAGAACAAACCTGGACAAGTTGTCCTCTGACCTTTATACACATGTGACACATCCATTATGTACGTACATAAAAAAATAAATAAATAAAGCTTTTGATGAGTTATTTTAACCCTAGTTTTCATCCTGGGTGACAACACTGCAAGGTTTTGCTCCCAAACCTAAGAAGACCTAAGCGTTGAAGTAGTCTTTCAATTCTAAGCCCCCTGCTGTGCCCCTGGCGCACATCTCTCAAGGCTCTCACAGTCCATACTGCATAGGCCTGGACTTGAGTCAGATCCTCACCCCAGCTAGACAGAAAGACTTGCTCTCCAGCCCCATAAGACATGGAGGTCCCCAACAGGCCCCAAGTACCCAATGAGCAGAAACAGTTAGCTCCACTCCACCCTGGTAGGGCCTCTGTGCTAGGATAAAGGCAAAGCAGAGCCCAGTGTGCATGAGAACTCACCATGGAGTAGGCCAGGCTGGGAAGGAGGGCCCTGAGGATTCACTCACCTCTTACTTTGCTCCTTATTGAATGACGTCTGGTCCACCCAGTACCAGTCCCCTTCACTCCCTGCCTTGGTAAGTCCAATCCAGTGTGAAATTCCATCTGCTGCCTTGTAAGAGAAACTCCTGTGGGGAACACAGAGTGAGTGAGCAGAGGCCCAGCCTCCACCCCCCACCTCTCGTACTCTTCATTTATGCACAGCGGCAGCCCTGAACCTAATGATGCCCCATTAGAGTCGCACATTCACAGGTCCACCATCTTCTCTCAGTGCCCTTCCTGGACCCAGAGCCCACTTCTAACTCCTGATTGCTCTTAGATTATCAGCTAACAAACTTGGAACTTGTGCTTTTTAGTGAGGGGCTGGAGGACATGGGAGACTCATCCTGCCAGGCACAGCAGCAGATGCCTGCAATCCCTGCACTTTGGAGTCTGAGGCCAAGGGATTGAAAATTCAAGGCCATCCTGAGTTATGCACTGATGATACCCTGTGGGTTTTTTTTTTTTGTTTTGTTTTGTTTTGTTTTTCAGAAGATTCAGCTGAGCTGCAGACAAGGGGCATCAAGGGAATTTCCTAAGTGTAATACCTAAATTACATGAGCCTTTAGTTGTGCCACACATTAGAAGACCTTCACTATCCTCCTGGGCAGGCACTATTTCATCAATTCACTTAAAGTGAGGCCTGGGAAATTTCCCTAAGGTTCCAGGGTAAGTCTGATGGAAGACTGTGACACTTGGCTACAGCAGGCCCTGGGCCTTCATCTGCATCACTCCTTTGTCTCTTGGATCAATAACCCTGGTCTACATTCTGCATCACCAGGAAGGAAGCTTACTATGTCCTGGAGTATCTTAGTCACAAGTATTTTCTGCCATGTGGAATGAGCGCCCCCTCCTGGCCCTCTTTGAAGCTAGCAGAGTATGTGATGGGCTCTCCCTAGGGACATGTGAACAGAAATCACATTTTAGTTGAGGGCAGGAGCTCAAGGCAGCTTGTTGTATCCCCTTTGCTTCAGCAACTTCGGATGTGTGTTGAAATAAAGCCTCCTTTGGCTTAGGTCCTTGATACCCAGGTCAAGCAGACCCTGCTATCCCTTGCAAGATGTATAGTATACATGAGAAATAAACTTTGGGGGGTGGGTGGGGAGATAATAAAATGACCAAGTGAGTACGAGTACTTGCTACATGAGTGTGAGGATCTGACTTCAAATCCCAGCAACCATATAACCCCAGCAGAGACAGAAGATCGCTGGAACTTGCTAGCCCACTAGGCGGTACTTGGGGAATGCGGGAGGAATAGAACAGACATCTGATATCTTCCTGTGGCCTCCACATATGCACTGGAACTCCACACACACATTCACACACCCCCACAACACACATCAGGTCATGCACAGTTAAATTTTTGTTAGTGCAGCAAGCTCCTGCCCAGCCTCACTGACATACCGCTTCACAGAGCCAGATACTTGCACTCACTTGTTCTGATTCTGAGGACACTGAGGTCAGGTGAGCTTTCCTAGAAATACAGAACTGCTCCGCACTATACCAGGTCTTCGGGGTGCGTGAAAAGTAATAGAAGTTCCCCCTGAAGTATTTCCAGCCTCGAGCCACCATCTCCAGAATGTCACCTGGAAAACAGGGGCTAAGGTAACTGCGGTGCTCCGGGTTCTGCTTTGTCCTGTGTTCAATGGGATCCTGGGGACAGCAGTGAATGAGTCCAGGCTCTAGAGACCTTGAGTTCCCAGTGTCAGGGATTGGGGCCCTTCCATTAGGACCCTAAAAGTCTAAGACTTGTGGATAGAGCCTCTTAGGCTAGACAGGGACAGTAGCAGGGAAGGGAGATATGACAGGAACATGGGGACCCTCACCCCGGGCCCTGCTCACAGTAATGAGCATCGTGGGATTCAGCAGGGTACAAGCCAGGTGTAACATATGTTATATTAGTGAAATGTCTGTATGTGAGCGCAGTGAGAAGCTGCCCACTTTGTCTGGAGACAGGGTGGCCCCTGGCTCTGTGACAAGGAGGGAAGAGAACAGAACAGTCCAGCCATGGGGAGAAGAAAGCTCAACTTAGAACCCCAGCTGACTGCCTCATCTTCCCCAGTCAGTTTCTGCTGGAACTGTAAGCTCCCGATTTGATGACATCACCTTCCAGCTGCTGTTTGTTCTTTTACTTGAAAGCCTTACCCTAAGGGACCCTCTGCTCCTCAGGGACTCTGTTAGAAAATCCATCAGAGGGCCTCAGTGGACTTTCCCCAGTCAGTTTCTGCTGGAGGTTTTTAATGCCCAATTTGATGTTTTGCTATATCAATCTAACATCTATCTATCTGTCTCTCTATCAATCATTTATCCATCCATCACTTGTTTATTCTTTTATTTTTAACTCACTATATATTTAATAAACTCTCTCACTCAAAACCAAATATGTGGCTATTTCTCAGGCCATACAGAATGCCAGAACAGACTGTGTCCAGTGCTTCTATGTTCTGCACCTTAGTGTAGAGACCCAAACTACTACTGAAGACAGGCAGGGGCTTGTGGCCACTGGTCAGCCTGCAGGAAGATCTCATTTACTCACTCTGTTCTTTGAGCAGCCTGTTGACATTTTCCAAGCTGTTCTGTAGTCCTTGGACCTTTGTGTTCAAGGCGCTGGCTTTATCCAGATCTCGTTGCAGCTCTGGGATTCTGGCATTGAGTTTGGCAACCTCTCCCCAGCTCATTGTTAGTACCTGGAGCTGTTCACGGGCTTGCTTCATGCTCTTTTCCAAAGACAGAATCTGAGAACGCACCCTGCTGAGGCTGGTATTCACTCTCTGCATCTGAACCTCAGCATGATCCACACGGCCTCTTTCATTCTTAAGATCAGATCCCAGGGTGCTGATGTTGTCCACACGACCTTTCAACATCTGGGCATCACTCTTCACATCCAATATTTTGCCCATCAACCTGGGATCTGGATTTGAGACAGTCAAGGGATCAGCTGAGGGGTTCCTAAGTCATGGAGGTGGAGCATTGTCCAAAGGAAGGAGAAGCTGAAGGATCACACTTTGAAAAGGACAAAGACAGTCCAAGGAGCTACCACCTACTCTCCATCCATTCATGAATATACAGCAAGTGTGTGTTAGGTGCTACCATGCATCAGGAACGCTGGCTGGCACAGACAGTGAGGAGACTAAGAGTCCTCATGAAGAAGCAGAGGGAGAGCCCAGCCCTGAAATTCCTTAGTGTAGTCTAGGTAAACTTGGTAAAAGGGGTTCCCTTAGTCACCCCCTCATCACTTCATCTCTGGGTCCCCTCTCAGTCTGTTAGTCCCCAGCCATCTCCTATCAAAAACCCCACTACCAGATAGGAAAGCACACCCCTCTTTTGTCTGCCCACAGCCTGCTTTATGGCCATGAGTGGGGCCATATACATGCAGACTCCAGAGCATATGGGAGGGGCATGAAGCTATTTCTGCCCTTCCTTGGCCCTATCTTTCATACTCTATTAAGATTGTAGGCATCGGAACCAAAACTAACCGATGACTATCAAAGGAGTCCTATGGGATAGAAGCTGACTCAGCAGGAAGAACATTTATTCTTTCAGAATACCTGGGTTTACTTCCCAGCATATATAGAAGTTCTTGACCGACTATGACTTCAACTCTAAGAAAGTCAAATGCGCTCTCCACTCTGAGGGCACCAGGACATGTGGTGCACAAACAGGCAAGCAAAACACTCACATACATATATAAAATAAAATAATTTAAAAAAAGAGTCCTATGAGAAAGGAAGTATGAGAAGTCAGGAACAGTGGGGCCTGGTGGCACACACCTTTACTCCCCAGCATTTAGGGGGCAGAGGCGGTGGATCTCAGTGAGTTCCAGGCAGGCCTGATCTACTGAGTTCCAAGCCAGACAGGGCTACATAGTGAAACCCTATCTCAAACAAAAAGATGGAGGTGGGAAATAAGAGAAGAGACAAGACTAGTGGTCTAGGGTAAGATCAAGGTCAGTGATGTCCAGGAAGGGTGGGGCTGAGGATCTGTGACCAGGCATGTAGGTCGTGAAAAGAGAAGACGTGTCTCCCTATGCTCTCTAGAGACTTGGCAGAAGGAAGAAAGGTATGACTATGGCAGAGGCCAAGAAACTTCTAAAAGAGGAATAAGAAGGCTCCAAATATGAACATTGTCTTTGCCTGGACAAGGGAGTACAGAGACTGGGAGGTTTGCTGGTTTGGCTCAGTGCAGAACTAGTACCTAGTAAGATCATGAGAAGTCAAGCTCCCTGATGGGAGCTGGTCACAAAGCTTTGAATCCAACAATCTGGGAGCTGTGAGTGGAAGGAGTCTAAGGGAGTCAAAGGCAGAAATAAAAACCTTAGTGATTATTCCTGAAGACAGACAAGTACCCTGAGAACAGACATTTTCTAATGCCAGTTATAAGATCCCCCTAAAACCCAGGATGGAAGGGATAGCAGGCCAGCTTCTAAAAACATCAGGAGAGTCCCTGAAATGTCATAGATTTGAGACACCAAGGACTATAGCAAAAAGGTTTGGAACCCCATGGACCAGTTGACTTACAGAAAACAGCCTGAAGCACAATAGAGGCGACCAGCACCAATGTCAGACAGATGAAGGCCACGCAGATACAGAGAGGTTTCCTTAGAACTGGAGACAGATCTTGCTTGGGAGGAGGCTCTGGAAGGGGACAAAGAGGTCTGTTAAGGATCAGTGAAGAGCAGTGGTGGGCATGAGCACCAAGTGGGCGTGGGGCAGTAGCCAGCACTTGCCTCGAGGCCAGAGAGAGATGTTCTGTTTGTCCACTGTGAAGTGTGCTTCGGGAGCCTCCCTCTCCTTCATCTCCACCTCTGGCATAGGGACTTCTCAATTCCTGTCTCCCCAAGGGCCTTTTATCCAGAAGAAACAGGAAATGAGTCAACAAGCAGGTCACTTTGTCGTGCCCAAGTTCCCTGTTCTTGGCTTAGGCGATTTGCCTGGCAGAGGCCACAGCTTCATCCTTTCGACAAAAGTTTGGGCCTTGACGAGGAAGCCACCTGACTTCTTCCCTGGTACACAGACATTTTAATCATCTTATCCGAAGGCTCTTCTTGTAAAGAGTCCTTCATCTATCATCCATCCATCACCTATCCACCCACCCTACAAGTGCACATTGAGTGCCTTCTGAGAACTCAACCCAAGAAAGACCCCAGAGATGAATTTCTCAGTCTCTCACTCAGCAGCTTTTTGCAACCTGACAGGATAATGCAGCCCGAGCGAGTTACTTACAGTACAAGATGGAAAACACAGCAGCAATGAGTGTGCGCTGTCAGCATACATACAGGGAGCAGAGTGGTGGGGGTGCTGAGTGAGGGATGGCCACACTCAGGTGAGAGAAATAGACTGATAGATGCTATCTTAAAGCAACACTGTTCTGAACTTTCAAGAATGGAGCTGCCTCTTCTTGCTGCTCATCTTGGTTCCCGCCATGTCTATAAGGACGAGCATGTCCTGTCTCTGGACATTCCTGGGTAATTTTGTCAATTTGGTTGGATTGATAAATGCCTAGGGCATTAGTGAGGGGCTCCTCTGGATGTGTGTAGGGGAGTTTCCAGAGAGAAGTAACTGAGAAGGGAAGACCCTCCCTGAATGCTGATGGTACCATCCGATGAACCAGGAAACAGGCTTGGAGTAAAAAGGATGAAGGAGAAACCAACAGATCTGGTACTCCCTTTCTCAGCTTCCTATCCACCAAGATGTGAGCAAGCAGTCTTCTGCTGTCAGACAGGAGCCAGTGCCTCCTCATACTTCTGGGTGGACTGTATCCTGTGAGCCATGAGCCATGGTAAGCCCTTCCTCCTTAAGTCGATTCTCGTCAGATATTTGACCACAGCAATGGGGAAAGTAACTAACAATCCAGTGCCCTGTGTAAGCTCAGTCACTCCAGTCCTCTGCTCCAGGCCCTACAGCAACAACCTGGGGCCAGGGCCAGGAGGTGGAGGAGAGTACAAGATCCTGACAGATGGGCCCAGGCATCCTAGGGCATTGAAAAAAAGGCTGCCACCCAATATGTGGGATGTCTGGTCCCTCCATTCTCTAGCAAGAAGTTGACTTTTTCAACAGAGACACAGAGAAGGAAGGATAATGTGTATATACACTATAAAAATTGTATATATACACTATAAAGTTGTATAGAGAGAATACATTTTTTAGTCATGAAGAAGTATAAAATTATGGCTACAGAGATGGCTCAGTGGTTGAGAGCACTTGTTTCTCTTCCTGAGGTCCAGAGTTTAGCTCCCAGCACCTACATTAAGTGACTCCAACCAATTATAACTCAAGATTCAGGAGATCAAACACCTTCTTCTGGCCTCAGAGGATACCTATGCACTCACACAGAGGCTTATGCCCAGTGATACATGAATAAAAATAATATAAATATTTTTAAAAGAATAAAATTATGTCATTGGCAGGAAAATGGCTACAACTACAGCGCATCCTATTAAATTAGGTCAGTTGCAGAAAACAAATATATGGATTCTCTCATTTGTGAATTCTAGATTTCATATTGCTATATAAAATCACATATATACATGCATACATATATACAGACATACATATGACTTGAAAGTACAAGTAAATTTGCCTAAGAGAACCATAGGTGACCCTCGCCTGCAGAAATCAGGGTCCCTAATGGTGAGGAGTGGGGTGGAGGGACCAGAGATCGAGGAATAAAAATGACAAAAACAATAGCTGGGACCAGGAAGTCTGACGTAAGTTGATGACTTATGCCAAGCAAGTTTAATTTTAAAAATACAACATCGTATATACTATTTACAGAGTACAACAGCAAGGGCTCAGTCAGCGTGGTAAGGAGAACATGGGATACCTCAGACAGCTGCTCTAGGACTAATAACCACAGTCCAGGGGGAGAGCTGGATCCCCAGAAAAGACAACCGTGACTTCTTTGAGGCTCACTGGACCTTGAAGTCCACTCCTGGACAGGACACAGAAGTAACACTTCCTGGTCCTTTCACCAGGGCCTCTGAGAAAGTCCTGGTTCAGTCTACCTGCCAACAAAAGGGGAGCAGAGGAAATGGCGAAGATCAAGAAAGAGGAGAATATGAGGCTCACAGCGAGTGGCCCAACACACGATATACACACATGCAAAAGCACTTGATTTCTTTAAGATGACTTTCTGCTGGGCATGGTGGCACAGGCCTTTAATCCTTCCACTCAGGAGGCAGAAGCTGAGGATCTTTACAAGTTCAAGACCAGTCTGTTTTACATATTGAGTACCAGGGCAGCCAGGACTACAGAATCAGATCCTGTATCAAAAAAAAAAAAAAATAGAAATTAAAAAAAAAGTTGACATTTCCCAAATAGGAGCACATTTCTATGCTGAATGAGAAATTGTCCCAGTGGCCCAGGAGGCATCTGGGAGCTCTTTATGGGAAGGGCAGGATTGGAGACCTGTTTATGGAAACAGGTTCATGGTGATTCCTCCTGACCTCTGAGCCAAAGGCTGACCAGTGTGAAAGCAAGGAATTCTGCTTGTGAGCCATCTGGGGTTTCAGGAGAAAAAGTCCCAGGTCATACAGCTAGCCACTGGCTCCCCCAGAGGAGACAGACAAGACAAGAAGATACCTCATCAGTTAGAAAACCAGTCCTCTAGCACTCTCGGGAGCAAACCAGCTTTAAGCAAAGAGGAACTCTGTCTTAACCTCAAGAAACTAAAAATGACTCCCTGAAGAGAGAAATAAAGAACTGTGCCCATTTTCCTGTTCCCCTTTGCCGTATTCCTGGGGTTCTCAGACTTACTATGGAGAAGGACAAGGAGGGATCAGCCTGGCCACTTTTTCCCTTTTCAAAATGAGCCAGCCTTCTGCTTGGAGATGGAGGGTGGGCAAGGTTGACAAGAACAGAAACAAACAAAACTAAGGGTGTGGGAACAAGGCTCAGTTGGTAGAGTGCTTGCCTAGCCCTGGGTTTGAGCCCCAGCACTTCATAAACCTGACATGTAATCCCAGCCCTTGGAGATAGAGGCAGGAAGATCACAGGTTCAAGGTCAGTCTTAGCTATGTAGTAAGTTCAAGGCCAGCCTGGGCACATGAGACTTTATAGGGAGCAAGGAAGAAAGAAGAGAGAGAGAGAAAGGAGAATGTGTGTGTGTGTGTGTGTGTGTGTGTGTGTGAGTAGAGAGAGAGAGAGAGAGAGAGAGAGAGAGAGAGAGAGAGAGAGAGAGAAATGGAGAGACAGAGATACAGAGAAAGAGAGAAAGAGAGAGAGGGGAGACAGGGGAAAGAGGGAGAGGGAAAGGGGGAGGGAGAAGATAACTGTGTAATGAGATAATCACGGCAGGAGTCAGACCTGTTCCAGACCTGGAGAGACCCTAAATATAATATGATAAGGACTCACCCAGGAGACATTAGATAGCTGAGTGATCCTCTGGGTGTGTGTTCCAGTATTGGTGACAGGACAGAGAACCAAAAGAGAGACCATTGAGTACAGGAGAGACAGCATGAAACAGGTAGCTACAGACCCTGCCCTTAGAGAGAGCTTGCATCTGGAATGAAGAGAAGACTGTAAGACCAAAGAAGACATTTGTCTGTACATGGACATCTCCAGGTCTCCCCTGACCCTAGAAATGAGCCCCTCTTTTATGGATTTATACAGAACAGTGGCAGCATGCCAGAGTATAGGTTGTTACTATTCTGTGACAAAGGACAGTGAAGAAATGTGAAACTGGGTGAAAGTTTGTCACTGACCAGACTTGGTCACTCTCAGAAGGGAGCTATTCTCAATTCATTTACAGGGCTGTGCAGTAAGAACCACCTGGAGGAGTGGATTGATGCTTTGCCAGACAGTGGTGTTTAGGAGGGGGCTAGGAGATGGCCAGAGAGGCATCACTTATGCACATAAATGCCCATGAGAAACCACCAGCATGCAGGGATCAGAAGAAAAGCAAAACCATGCCTAAGAAAATAAAGTGTGTGTGTGTGTGTGTTGTGTGTGTGTGTGTGTGTGTGTGTGTGTATTTAAGCCAAAGGTTCGTATTTCTGCACCTTATATTTTAAGACAGGGTTTCCCACTAACCCTGGGTTCACTGATGAGCTCAATTGGCTGCCTGAGAGCTCAGAGGATACAGCTGTGCCTGCTCCCCTATGCTGGGACTCCAGCTGTGCCTGCCTCCCCTATGCTGGGACTCCAGCTGTGCCATCTTTTATATGGGGCTGAGGATCCACCTCCAGTACCTATCCTGAGCAGCAGAAACTTTCCTAGCAAAGCCATTTCTCCAGCCTCTGGTGTCAGCATTCTTTAAGTAAGTGCTTATGGAAAGACCACGTGATGTTCCAAAACTTCTAAAAAGTCGTGTGGAGTAAAAATATTCCAAGTTCTTTCCCCTAGATTCTTTTTGTTCTCCTGAAACAGAGCCTCACTGTGTAGCCCTGGCTGTCCTGGAATTTGCTCTGTAGACCAGGCTAACCTGAAACTCACAGAGATCTGCCTGTCCTGCCTCCTGAAAGCTGGGATCAAAGGCATGTGCCACTACACCTGGCTACCCTGGCTTCTTGGAGCCCAGTCACATCCCTGGTTGCCCTACCATGAAATCACATACCAAAGGTTCTTCTCCAATTTAGCTCCTGTGTAAATGTCACTTTGACATCCACTAGTCAACCAGAATGTCATATAGAATTTCTTCCACCTACAAGTTGTAAAGTTCAGATTTCTGCCTTTCAAGGAAACCCCGTCTGTCATCTGGAGAATGCAGGTGACCTGGCTGGATGAGGAAAGCACAGTGTCCAAAGCAGCCTCTCACAGAAACCAGAGAGTGCTAATGGGATGAGAACTTGAGCTTTTCTCATTATTCGACTGGAGTTTATGGTATTTTAATATGAGCATGGAGGGTATATACTGTGTGAGCTTCTGCCCAGAGATGAGGAGGAGCAAGCGAGGAAGCAGCTTTGAAGGAGAAGTGGCAGGAGACAGTGAAGTTGCTTTCCAACCAGGACAGTTCCTCTCTCCTGGGTGCAGACTAGTGTGAAGTTTGGAGATCCTGAGTGCCAGAGACCTGGGTCCAGCTCTTCACTCTTCAGGGCCACATGAAATGAGCTGCTAATTATTATCACAAATAGAGAAGGAATCATCCAGCAAAACTGAGTGGAGCTTCAGCCAGCATGGGAAGACGTCATAGAATACCCCAAGGAACCCATAAGAGGGAAACTGTCCACTTGACCACAGTGGTCAGGAGTTAGCACGAGGGTGTCAGCAAGGAGGAACCAACGCCGATGATAGCTAGAGAGCTGGCAAGGGCCCTGCCATCTGTTCATTCAGATGTCACACTGCTGTGGGCCAGAGTCCCCTCTTGGGGCATGATGGAAGGAGACCTGGTGGGCAATGTGTAATGACACGGTACAGTACGTATGACTCAGGAATGACGTGCTTCCTCAGGCCTCATGTGCATCTGGTGAACAGTTACTTGGACCTTGATCACAGGTGTCTGGCCTGCTGATCAGATTGAGTTTCCTGATGCCCAGAGTGGGCAAAAATGTCCAGCTCTGTGTGCTCCAATCGCCACGCAGAGTCCTGAGTCCAAACCCAGAGAAAGAGTAGGGCTGCCGAGACCATGAAATCCCACAATCATACATTTGTATGGGTTGTCAACGTGATAGGACTTAGAATCATCCATGAAGCCAGTGAGGTAACTCAGTGTTTGCTATGCAAGCCTAGTTATCTGAGTCCATCACCAAATCCCAGATGGAAAGAGTCAGATACTGTGGCACATGTCTGTAAATGCAGCATTTCTATAGCAAGATGGGAGACAGAGACAGGAGAATTGGCCAGCTAGCCTGGAATTGACAGCACACCAAAACAAGCAAACCCCTGCCTTAACATACACACACACACACACACACACACACACACACACACACACACGCTATAAGTACAATAATACTATATTTTTAAATGCAGAGGAGATACACTTCTGAGAATATCTGAGTACATTATTCCTCCACAGCAGGAGTTCTCAACCAGTGGGTCATACCCCTTTGGAGTCACATGTCAGATATCCTGCATATCAGATATTTACATTATGATTCATAACAGTAGCAAAATTACAGTTGTTAAATAGCAACAAAATAATCTTTTGGTTGTGAGTCACCACACATGAAGAACTGCATTAAAGGATCCCAGCATTAGAAGGTTGAGGACCACTGCTCTAGAGGGTGAACTGAGGGGTAAGGCCTACCCGCAATGTGGGAATTAATGTGAGAGTCACCTTCTAACATGAACTCAATGCCAACAGCTCTGTGGGAGCCCCCGGCCTTGAGCATTGTTAGGTTGGGACTCTGAGCTTTGTGAAGGGAGCATCTACAGTGATCTCAGCCTCTCTGTCATGTAGAGACATTGTCGAACTGCCCAGATCCTCTGATGTAAGCCACCCCAATCTTTTCAAGATACATATACCTTCTTTAGATTCTGCTCCTCCATGGTGCCCTAATACAACAGCCCATATCCCACCAGGATATCTGTCCTCTGCAAACTACAATCATTAGGACAATAAATTCTATAACCCCAACAAATGCCACAGTTGGATGGTGACTTAGGAGTATCTGTCACCTCAACAGTCAAGCAAAGTGAGATAAGATAACAAGGGAGAGGCTGGAGAGATGTTAAGTAGTTAAGAGCACTGGCTGCTCTTCCAGAGGACCTGGGTTTGATTCCCAGTACCCACATGGCAGCTCACAACCAACCATCTGAACTCCAGTTCTTCTGGTTCCTTAGGCACTAAGCAAGTACATGGTGCACAGATATACATGTAGGCAAAACAGTCACACACATAGAATAAAATAAGAATTTAAAAATGAAAGCTACGTGCAAGGCTGGGCACAGTGTCTCCCCGGAGGTCACATGGATGACACAGGCATCTGAACATCTCTTGCTGTTCTAGCTCAGAGTTAAGGATCTTGAACCAGAAAGGGGGAAGAGACATGAACCATCTTGTAGACACAAAATTAGATGTCCTGGCTCAATCCATACCTTAGCTTCTCTAGAGCCTCAAGAGAGCATACCAAGCCTTGAAAGGAGGACCCACACCCACCCATCACTCACAGACCACAAAACACATTTCCAGGGAAATAAAACTTATGAGAGCCTTTCAGGCTTATCTCATGACTTCTGTGTGCCAGGTCCCACGCAGAGATGCAAAAGGCAGATGCAAGAAGACCATCACAAGTTTGAGGCTTAACCTGGGCTATATAATGATACCTTGTCACAAAATAATAATAATAAGAAGAAGAAGATAAAGTAAGAAGAAGAAGAAGAAGAAGAAGAAGAAAGAAGAAGAAGAAGAAGAAGAAGAAGAAGAGAAGAAGAAAAAGAAGAAGTTAAATATGCTATCTTTTCAGTATGTATGTATTAGTTTCTTATACTGTTGTTGTGATAAAATACTCTGACAAGAGCAAGTTAAGGGAGAAAGTGTCCATTTAGCCCATAGGTCCAGGTTGTAGTCTGTCATGGTGGGGTAATTATCATGGTGGGGTAATAACCATGGTGAAGTAGTTATCACAGGCTGGGGTTATCATGGTAGGGTAGTCATATGGCGAGGTAGTCACAGCCACAAGAGTTTGAGGGAACTTGTCAGATTGCTTCAGCCATCAGGAAACAGAGAAAGAGAAAAATAGTGTTTGCAGGTACATAGCCTTCTTTCTTCTTTCTTATCTAGTTGAGGACACCAAGTTCAGGTACTATCAAGCACATAGTTAAGATGGCTCTCCCCATATCAACTAATGTAATCAAGATAATTCCCCCATAAGTGTGCCCAGAAGCTCATCTCTCAGATGAATCTAGTTTCACAGCAACGAACACTAACCATTAAGTAGCAAATCCTACTGAGATTCTAAGTTGAATTTTTATAAAGCTATAAAATAACTCATCAAAGACAGTTGATATTTGCAGGAGCATGGAAGTCTCTTTCTTTTGTATCTGATTTGACTATATATTTTCAGTTTTGTCTTATAATTATAAATTTTGTTTTAAATTTTGATATATTTTTATTTTATGTGTCCGAATGTTTTGCTTGCATGAGTGTGTGTCCACCACTGCATGCCTGGTACCCTCAGAAGTAGAAGAGGGCCTTGGATTCCCTGAAGTTGGAGTTACCAATGGTTGTGAGACATCATGTGTGTTCTGGGGACTGAGCTCGGGTCCCCTGCAATCACAGCAATTGCTCTTAACCATGGGGCATCACTCCAGTCCCAGTCCCCAAAAAATAAAACTATTGCTATTTGTAGCTAATACGATTTTTAATTACTTTTCTGAGACAGGGTCTTGCTGTGTATACCTGGCTGGCCTGGAATTCGCTATGTAGACCAGGCTAGCCTCAACTCACAGAGATTTACCTTTCAAGTGCAGGAATTAAATGCATGTGCCATCATTCCCAGATAAAACTGCTTTTTAACCTATGAAATCTGTAAGAAGCATCATGAAAAATATTGAAATTAGAGTTCAATATTCAGACAGTAAAAAATAATTCACATGAGTAGCTTTTCTACTTATTTATTTGGATGTTCTGTTTTGTTCTATTTGAGACATGGTCTTATTCTGTAGTCAAGGCTGGTCTAGTACGTGCTATGTAACCAGATTGATCTATAACTAACAATTATCCCTCAAGTGCTAGGGTTACAGGCCTATCTTTCACATATAATTCACTAGAAAACATGGGTATGGAGCCAGAGAGACGTCTCAGTGGGTAAGTGCTTGTTTCTAAGCCTGACGGGCCTGAGATACATGGGGTGGGTGCAGAGAACAGACTCCCCCAAAATGTCCTCTAACCTCCAAATGAGCCCGCACACAAACATGTAATTTTTTTTAAAAAGTAAAATATGAATATAAAGATAAATCAAAGGGGTTCGGACAGATCAGGAACAAAATTAACAAGCTGTAGCCTTGCTTTGGTGTAGGCAGACTGAGCTGAGGCTCAAGGACTTGACAAAATCAAAGCCTGCCTGGCTTCCCCTCAGCCACTACCTCTCAGCAGAAGAACCTCTGGGTGACACAAGCTGATTCCAGTCCTGGGGAGACACTTCCAGCTGTTCACATCCTCTGCCTTGTATAGCCTTCCTGTTTCCCCTTTAACTGGGTGGAAGTGTGAATTGGCTCCTGCCCCTCATCCCCGCCACTTCCAGAAATCTGTAGGATTGTCTGAAGATATTTCTATTCGCTCTTTCCTGATAGTTTTGATAAAGTATGAGGAAAGACCACCTGCCAAGATTGCAGAGACAAACCAGTAGGAGTGAAGAATAGAGGGACCAAAGACAAGGAATAGTCAGTCATCACAGAGACTACATGATCACCATGGCCCTGTCATTCACGAAGGACCCACCAATGCCCTGGTCCCTCTGATCATTTACATAAGAAACACAGCTACACAGAGGAGACCCAAAGCTACTCTTCTAAACAACATAACAACTTAAGATTTAATTCCAGGGAAAAAAATACATATTTCAATGTAAATATTTTTACCAAGGCATTAAACTATTAAGCAATAACTATGCAGAATTATGGACTTTGAAAGCCAAAGTTTATACTTAAAAGTGGAACTAGAGCCTCGAGAAATGGCTCAGCAGTTAAGAGCTCCGGCTGCTCCGGCTGCTCTGGCTGCTCTGGCTGCTCCAGATGCTCTTACAGAGGACTGAGATTTAGTTTCTAACACCCACACGGCAGCTCACAATCATCTATGACTCTAGTTCCAAGATATCTGACACACACTCTTTTGTATTTAAGGATACCAGGTCTGCATGTGGTAGACATGCATACATTTAGACAAAATATCGTATGCATAAAGTAAAAAAATAAATATGGTTAAAAAAATATGATCCAACTATTTTACTCCTGGATGTATAGCCAGAGAATTCCACACCCTACCACAGAGATACTCACACAGCCATGTCTATTAATACTTTATTCACTATAGCAAGGAAGTGGAACCAACATTATCCACCGCAGATAAATGGATAATGGAAAGCTGGTACATATACAATATGAAATAGTGGTCAGCTCTAATGAAAAACTAAATCACAAAATTTTTGAGAAAGAAGTTGGAGTTAGAAAATTAAGTGTGGCCATGGAATCTTAGAAACAAAAATCACATGTTCTCCCTCATACGCGGTCCTAGAAACAAATGTGTATGTGGATACAGAGTATAGGAGAACCAGAAAGGGTAGGGTGAGGAGGGAGGAGGGAGAAGGGAGGAAGGAGGAAAAGGACACTTGAGACTTAAAAGAGGGGACAAATCTAATTGCTTTTCTAGTTTCAACTCTGTCCTGGATATTTTGGCTTTTTGTGGAACGGATGGTGGAGGTGGAGCTCCAAAGGTGCGCCTCACTTGAGAGTGGCCAATGTTCACGAAGCTGTACCGACCTCGGGGCTGGGCGGGAGTTTGTTACTTCAACCCAGCTCTGCGGCCTCTTCATCTAATTGCAAGTTTCTTTACAATAAAATGATTTTCATTTAAAAACAAATGTTTCCTGTTTACAATACCTGATCATCACGATTGTGCTATTCAAAAAACCTAAACCAAACCAAACCAAAACACCCACTGTTAGACTCCGCACAAGCCGCCCTGGACAGGAAGCTCAGGGGTGTGCCCCTGCCTCCACAGCCTCTTCTTCAGCACTCAATGCACGGGATCTACCAAAGTAGGCGAGAGAATATTTCTCCCTGTGTTTCTAAGTTTTGTTTTGTTTTATATGAACAACATTATCAACATCAAGACTACTCTCAAAGTTAAGTTCATAGGTCCAGGAGAAAAGTCCTGAGAAAATAAAAATTAAGAAGAGAATTTTAAACAAATGTCAATGTGGGTGCACTCAGATATCCATATCCGAGTTCTCTCTCCAGAGGGAACCCGGTGCAGAGTATCTGCCACTTGCCATATATTCCCACAGTAGCAAAGTTCAAGTTGATGCAGTATCTCAAACACAGGTGAGACAAGGCCCACTGAGGGCTCTCCAGAGACTGCAAGGCCAGTTCCTGCACACACACACGCCCACAGGACAGGAACGATTTTCTCCTCACACTGTCCAATAATGAGGCTTTCTCCAAATGCAGTGTCTAGGGAGCAGAGAAGAATCTTTAACTAGAGGCTTAAGATCAAAGAATTGTGACACTGTCAAATGCCATCCAGGAGTCACAAAGTAAGGAAAAGATATAAAGACTCCAGGATGAGGTTGAGCCTGAGCCCTGATCTCCTGAGCGTTTTCTAGCCTCAGAATACACTGTCTGTTTTCACCAGTTCCACCAAAACCAGATATTTGCTGGCTGGAGGTTCTGCCTGTAATCTCCAGAAAGGAGTGTTCCTCTTTGCTGGCCACAGAGCCTGCCTGCCCGACAACCACAGTGCCCTACGTGAGCATGCTTCCCCACCCTGAAAGTGGCCCATAGTCATATTCTCCAAACAGGTGACTTGCTAGGGGAAACCCCCTGGGAACCAGGTACTTTCTTGGAGCAAGATCTACCCAGACCACAAAGCCCTATGCTTGGCCACCAGAGACGTAGTGGGAGAGTGACTATGTGTCTACCAAGAAACAAAGTTCCTTTCCATGGGTGGAACAAAACTCTAAGCATAGGAAGATGTTTATTGGATCTATGAAGGCAGTGGGATATGTAGTAAATGTACAGCAGAACCCAGCAGAGGTTAAACAGAGGGTGGCTGGGCAGAGCTCCTTGTGGAGGGACATCCAATATGAGGTTGTAGCATCTGTGGAAGCTGAAAGTTTTGCAAGCATCTCTATGAAGACTACCAAGCTATCATGTGTAAGAACCCTTCCTTCCCACTGCCCTGGCTTTCCTGACAGTATTGTTGTTAGGGTTGACACTAGTGACTCCATTTTGATTCTGACACCTTCATGCATCCTCCCCAGAATCTTTCAGGTCTAACTGTGTTGATCTGTGACTCTGGCTCGGGATTATAGAGTCTGAGAGTAAGCATCCTCAGTAACAGAGGCGAAACCTTTTGAGGAACTTTTCCAAAAGCCTGTGAATTACAAATTCTGTGGTGCAGCTGGTGAGGCCCAGCCTCCATTCTTTCCTGTGCTTCCAGCCTCAAGAGGTCCCCTCCTGTGCATGCTTGCCTGCTCCAGTCAGGAGTTCTTCATTGCAGGGAGTGTTCCTGCAGATCTCTCTCTGACACAGTGGTATAGCTGTATAATCCCAACACTCAGGAGGTTACAAGTTTGATTTCAGCATAGGCTACAAAGTGAAACCCTATTTTAAAACCAACCAACAAATAAAGAAAGAAAGAAGAAGGAGTCTGTTCTTGAGCCAGGGGATTATTTCAGGACACATTCTCCAGGAAGCAGATGTCAGGGCAGGATTAAACAGACGTTAAAGGTGTGGGACGTGATCAGCACAGGTCTGAAAAAGGCTGACCGCCAGAAGACTATGGTGTCAGCCTGACTTCCATGAAGGCTGGAGGAAGGGAAGCCTGTGAGAGCATTTATCCCAGGCTACTGTCTGCTTAAGGACTACAAGACACCTACAAAGGACACCCATGTGCTGGTCTGCACAGCTGGAAGCAAGTCAGATTCACACACGGTTCGACCCATTTCTCACGTTGCTCTGAAACATCTTGTCTTTAAACAAAGATCATGTCACTGTGGAATTCACTTCTCACAAACCTCAGCTCCTGTATTCAATCTGTATTGTTTGACAGGAACAAGACTGTTCCTAAACTCTTGCTGTGCACTTTTCCTCCATGACCCATAGATGGCGCCATCACCTCTGCATGGACACAGGACCCAGAGGCTCTGATTGTTTTCATCAGGATCAGGAACCTGATCCTCTACAGTCAAGTACAGTTGTAACTGAATCCTGGGATTAATGAAAGCAACTAGTGGGCGGGGCCGGGGCCGGGGGCCGGGGGCCGGGGCCGGGGCTGGGGCTGGGACTCAGTTGGTAGAGTAGTTGCCTATCACACGGGAAGCCCTAGGTCCAATCCCCTCAGCCCTGTGCTGATGCACTCCTGTAACCCCAGCACTTGGGAGGCAGAGGTAGAAGGATCAGGAGTTTAAGGTCGTCCTCAGCCCACAGTGGGGCTAATACAGTGTGGGCTACAAGGGAATCTCTCAGGAAAAGAAAAGTAAAAAAGGAGTGGGTCATGGTGGCATGCTCCTTTAACTTCAGCGGTCGGAAGGCAGAGGCAGGCAAGTCTCTGAGTTCCAGGTCATCCTGGTCTACAGAGTAAGTTTCAGAACATCAAGGGCGAAGAGAGAGAGAGAGAGAGAGAGAGAGAGAGAGAGAACTAGTGAGAGCAGTGGTCACATGACCTCTTTCACTCCCTAGGCCAGGGCCCAGGATATTTTAGCAAATATTGAAGCTGCTGTGAAATTTAACCTCAGGATTTGAATGTGAGAGGAGAAAACCAACCCCTACAGGTTGTTCTCTGACATGCTCATACGCGCGCGCGCGCGCGCGCGCGCTCGCGCGCTCACACACACACACACACAAACATAAAATAAGGCTTGGTTGGCAGTGGCAGCATCAGTATCAGCAGTTGTGATGGCAAACGGCAGGCACCATGTTTACAGAAGTAATCTCAAATAAACCCTTGGTTCACCAAGGTAGATTTAGCTGGACTGGTCGCTTTGCCCACTCTGGAGCCAATGAACCTCATATCTTTCCAGAAAGAGTCGTAAAACAGATGTACAGCCAGGCAATTGTGGAGTTTTAAGAGAAGTGCTGAGGGCTGGAGGACAGGAAGGAGATGAGGATGAGAGGCGGGAGAGGGAGGGGCTAGGCGGCGCCGGGAGCCCTGTGCTCAGTGCAGTAAAGGGAGAGTGGGAGAGTGCAGCTTCCAAAAAATTGGACATAGGAGGTTCAGGCCAATTTGAATAAATTTTTGTTTTAGATTCTGTGGCACCCACTTCCCAGCATTTGCCAGAGATCCAATACTATTGAATTGACACCCCAATTTATAGTCTGAGATGGAACGATCAGTTTATGTGGGAGCAGTAACCTCAGATAAGTCTCTATATCAGAGGTTCCCCGAAACAAAGACCTGGTCTTTGTTCAGGTGGGGCTAACTCTGTCAGGGCAGCAACTCGGTAGAGAGCTGGGCGGTCCTGGACCTAGACAGGCAGGACAGCTGGGGAAGGATACCCACTGAGTTCGAAGAAATGATGTATCCAGCAGAGAAGAGAGAGGGACAGAAGTGGTCCCCATGTGGCCAGGAAAGACCAAAGCCATCGGCTGGGGACTTAACTTTTCCCAGGTTTCAGCACCATCTGATAGGTTATTTCTCCACTGCTGGTGAAATGAGCCAGTTTAAAACAGATTAGAGTATATTAAAGGCAGGTTAATTGGGAAGCTGCTCTCAGGTGGGCGAGTTCACTGACCCCAAGGACAAAGCCAGGGAAGTCGCTGTGGGAAAGGGGATGGGGAGGGGAGGGAGAGAGAACGAGAGAAGGGGGAAGCGCCAGAGAGAGAAGAGGAGAGGAGGAGAGAGAGACCAAAATATCTGGATTATACAGAGAAGAGCCTCTAGGAGATGGGCATCCCAACCCCTGGGCTGGAAAGTTCAGGGTTGGGGGCAGGGTATGCCAGGTAGGGACTGAGGGATGCTGGGGGAACCTGGAGGCCCGGTTTCCTTTGGTCTGTAAAATACACACCTCAGTTCCCTGTCCTGGGGTCTGAAACCAAACACCCAGTGAACAGTTGGCCTCACAAAAGAATCTCCTCTCTCCAGCAAATGTTACTGTTTAGAACCCTGAGGAAGCAGCCTTGTGAGTCCCCTCCTGAGTCCCCTACTTCTCCGCTCCGCAGGAGAGAATGCTTCCACAAGAGGGAGCTAGAGTCTCTCCTTTCGCAGTTGGGAAACTTGGAAAAACTTCCTTGGGCTCTCTATCCAAGAGGAGACACTCCCTGAGTAGAAGACTCTTGTCTTGGCTCTGCCAGGACCCAGGTGGAGCTGGCTGCTCTGGGAGCTGCTATATAGCCAAAGAGCTAAGCAGAGTTGTGGTGATTTGAGTGAGAAATGTCCCCATGGTCTCTGGCATTTGAGTACTTGATCCCTGACCTGCTGGTGGCACCATTTGGGGAGGTTTAACCTGGTACAGCCTTGCTGGAGAAAGTATGCAACCGTAGGTGGGCTTTGAAAGTAAAAAGGCCTTACTTACTTCCAGCGGCCTCTTTCTGCCATGCTTACGGTAAAGGATGCTATTTCAGCTGTTATCCTCTGGAACTGGAAGACAAAATAAACCCATTTGTAAGTTGTCTTGGTCATAGTGTTTTGTCACAGTAACAGAAAAGTAACCATGACTAGGATGCAGGTCCTCACTGGCCCTCTGTGCCTGGCTCAGACCACAAGCAGAGTTAGATCCCTGAGCCTGTCCCATCCTCTCAGGCTCCAGCTCCCTAGAGCATCTTGGAGCTGAACCTTTGCTCAGAGAAAAGAAGAGCTGCTCTCAAAGCCCACATGTAGTTACCTGGCATCCCACTGCCTCAGAGGCCCTGGTACCCAAGAGACAGCATCTGCCTGGGTCTCCATTCACCTGCAGCTGGGGTTCAACCTGAGACAGAGGACACCACTGTAGTGATGCGTTACTATGAAAATATCTTGTATGTTGTAAAATACTGGAACTTTTGCCAGACCTCACAGCCCAGTTAATAATGTACCTTGAGGTCACACCTAAGACCCAAAGACTGCTATCATACTGTGTACTTAGCGTCTTTGTTTCACCTGCCTTTAAGAGAACAATGTAGGAGCTGGAGAGATGGCTCAGCAGTTAAGAGCACAGACTGCTCTTCCAGAAGTCCTGAGTTCAATTCCCAGCAATCACATGGTGGCTCAGTAACCATCTATAATGGGATCTGATGCCCTCTTCTGGTGTGTCTGAAGATATTTACATTGTATTCATACAATAGATGTATGTATATATGATAAGAGAGAGAAAGAGAAAAAGAGAGAGAGAGAGAGAGAGAGAGAGAGAGAGAGAGAGAGAGAGAGAAAGAACGTAACAATCAGTCACCTGACTTGCCTGGGATTCCCCATGTAATCAGCTTTTGCAACAAAGTTAATGCATAGCTCTAATCTTAATTTATGTACTCTCCTATGCCACTGATTCATCAATTTTGTGTGTGTGTGTGTGTGTGTGCGCGTGCACGCGCAGGCATGCTAAGGTGATAAGTGCTAGAAGCAGTAAATCAGTTGAAAGAAACCCTATACAATAAATATCTGCCATTTTTCAGTTGGAAACAGCATATAGGATTCAGCACAGTCGAGAGAGGTGTGGGGTGGGACCTGGTCTAGGAGGCAAGGCTGCCTCACTGGGAACTAGTGGGAAGGAGCACTTCCCTTTCAAGAGGTGGTTCAGGAGAGAGAGGTCTTGAGAATATCTACGAGGTGGCTTTATATGGCTGTCCAGGGGCCAGGAAGCCTGGAGCACTGTCTTCCCTCTGTGGCTCAGAGTCAGAACCACACCCCACGAACAAGCATCCGAAAGAGCAGTTTGGCTTTGCTCACTTTTCAACTATGCTTAACCTCCCTGTGCATAACTTGTAAGCTGTACACGTGGAGCCTGCCAGTCTCATGGACGGAGGAGAATCTTCTTCTCCTCAGGTGAATGTCTACTTGAACACTCCACACACCAAGCCACAGGGGCTCATTCCTGTCCTTAGATGTACGCCTCCCTGGGGCTTCCTCCAGTGCATCTGAGGAAGTGTACTCAACAGATTCCAGAAGCTTGAGGCCTCCTCCACCTGGCCTGCACATGGCCACCTACTTCCAGCTTCAAGGGCCCCTCTCATCTCTGGCGGAGTGCCTGCTGTACACTACAGATGTGAGTGTATATGCACAGTCACGGTCAAACACAGTGTCTTCTAATGTGTGTCTCAGACTACAGACACCACTCATGGGAACCAATCTAAGGAAATCCTGGCATGGGTACAAAGATATAAAACTAAGGATGGTTATGGAGCATCATGTGTTTGTATGTGTGCTGTGTGTACACATGTGGGTTACTGGAAAATGTTCAAGGTGCTCATTCACAGAAAAATAGTTTAATATTTTATGGGCCACACAAGCTGTGGATTTCTATACAGCTGACAAAAAGCTTTTCAAGACACTTTAGTGGGGCAAGGAGAAACAAAATGGACAGACTGATTCTGTGTAGGTTTTAAACAACTCTAGGCCCTTCCTGGCTACAAGTCCAGACCTTAGAAAGCCAAAGACATGTTGCGAAAACACCCAAGACTACCAGAAATTAGAAGCGGGGAAATCCAAACAATAACAAAAGCTCCTTCAATTTTGATTTATTGAAAATGTAAGACTGGCAGCCACAAATGGAACATTTACATTGAATCCTGTGCTGCCACCAGGGTTCAGGGACATTTTGGAAATGGGCAGAAAGACTATAAGCATTTGTGGGGATGCAGAGTGGACCAGTGTCTTCTGAACATATCAGGACCTCGAACTCACAGCAGCTCTGCCCAGCACAAGACCAAGCCAGCCAATATTTCCAGCATGGACCAGGAAAGGCTCATAGCCCTCACCTCTAGCTGAGGACGCTTTCATAGTTGACAGCTGCTAGTGGAGAAGTCAGTGTCCCTTGTAAGCTGGCCAAGCTCCACCAGATGGCTCCACACTCAGGAGTATGTGAAATGCAGTAATGAACCCTATAGGCTAGGAGAAAAAGGAGGAGGAAGAAGAGGGGGAGGTGGTATCATGAAGTCTGAAGGGAACTAAGAGAGGGAGGGGGGCTTCACAAGAAGTTAGAGGAGAGGTGGTGAACACAACCAAAATACACTGTATACATGCTTGAAATTCTCAAAGAAAAGTTCGAAAATCTAAGAATAGGAAAACACTGGGGAGGGAGTTGTGGCTCACACCTTTAATCCCAGCACTGTGGAGACAGCTGGTCTCTGTGAGTTGGAGGCCAGCCTGGTCTACATAATGAGTTCCACGACAGTCAGGACTTCATATACATATTTGAAGGTGGCAGAACAACCCTCGTGGACTGCTGAGTCAAACATCCCCATGTCTTGGACCCAGGGGATTTGCTCCTGAGCTGACATCTCAGATCCTCTTTTGTAAGTAATTAGGGAAGTGTACACAGGGAGGCTTGTGGTGGTGAGTTTTGAGGCAGCAAGAGTGGAGCCTTTTTTCCTGGAGAACAATAAAAGGGAGCGGTCCCACTCAACAGAGTTACTCTGCAGTCCGATGGAGAGGGTGTGATCTTTAAAACATTTCCCTTCTCAAAAGCCAGTGGGTGGGAACAAACCAGGCCAGGTTCCCTATCAGGAAGAGCGTGTGCCACAACAACCAATTGCAGAGTCATTGGCCCAGTGTCTGGAGTGGATGTCTAAGCCCTATTCCCAGTGGTCTCCGGGTGAGGAATGGGGCGGTAACAAGAAGGTAATAGAGGAGAGAAGCCAGCTTTCTCAGCACCAGATAAGAGTGGATAAACAGAAAAGGGGAAAGGGTAAGAGGGGGCGGGGCACAGTAAGGGGCGGGGCAGGGCGCAGTGGGTAGAGCGCTTGCCTGTCCTGCAGAAAGCCCGAGATCCAGCACTGTATAAACTAGGTGTGGTGACTCCCGCTTGTAATCCAAGTACTTGGGAGGTGGGAACTGGAGGGTCAGCATTTTAAGGCTCTATAATATGGGGCCAGCCTGAGCTACATGAAAACCTGTCTCCAAAAAGAAGAAAGAAAGAAAAAGAAAGGAAGAAAATAGGGTGTCAAATGCCTTTAATCTCAGCACTCAGACAGAGGCTGAGATTAAGTGAGCCAGGCCAGTCAGAGACACACAGGGAGAAGGAGTGGAGGGGGAGAGGGAGGAAAAGGAAAAGAAGGAAGAGCAGGGAAACTGTAACAGGCCCTATGGTTAGGCAGGAACTTACAGATCTCAATAAATGAAAGTGATTATGTCCTCAGGGTCTCCACTCTGGGAGGACTTGCACCTGCATCCCAGTAGTATGTCCAAAACCAGCTGGAGTCTCTGCCTTGTAAATCATGCTACATTAGAGGGCCAAGACTCCTTGAGGCAAAGACATAGTAGCATCAAAACCATGGCTGCATAGGTAGTACAGAAACCCTCATGGGAAGTGTGGGTCTCCTGCTAGAAATTAAGGAATGCCAGAGATGGGGCAGAAGGGAACAGGATTTGTTTGTTTGTTTGTTGTTTGTTTGTTTTGGTGCCTCACACATGCTAGGCAGGTGTTTTCCAGGGCACCATAGCCTGGCCCCTGGGGTTTCTTTTCTTGGTGATGGTAATATTCTAAAAGGATGGCTTCGTGATTCTTAGAGTTTGCTGAAATCCACTGAACCATGCACTTTACCCAAGACAACTATATGTCAAGTAACTCAGACCTCAATAAAACTGTCACCAAAAAAAAAGGATTAAAAATGACTTTATGGGACTCCATCATTGGGGAGAATTAAAGTAATAGTTGTAGCAACAAGTCACCTGTTTAGCACACAGGAATCCATCTGTTCAAAATCTCAAAACTCTTCCCCAGAAAACACAAGTTAATTACGAGGCAAGCAGCATTTTAGGAGCAAGCCTGCTTTCTCCCACTTGCTCTCACTTTTTCTTTCACCATCTATTGCTGTGATGGCACATCCTAACGGAAAACAGCTTAGGGGAGATGTGGGTTATTCAGCTCACACTGCCAGGTCACAGGTCTTTGTGGAGAAGCCACCATGGAACTGGGAGGAGCCGGCCACATCACATCCAATGTGGAGAGCAGAGAGAGACACAGGCAGCCTGCTCAGCTCAGCTCACTTTCTCTGCTCTTTACAACTCTAGACCTAAACTCTGGGCAGGACACCACCCAGATTTACGTTGGGTCTTCTCACATCAATTAACATAATCAAGACAATCCCCTACTAACAAGCTGCCTGCCCAAGTCTCTAATCTCCTCTCCAGCGATTCTAGACTGTGTCAAGTTGACAATTAAAACTAACCACTATCACCTTCAGCAAAATTCCATCTCCCTCTCCAATGGTCAGGTAGCTTCTCCAATAATGGGCAAATCACATCTCACCTGAGAGGATGTGGTGAGAACAGGTGGTTTCACAGACGTTCCGCCACAGGTGCACAGTCTCAAGGACTCATGAGAAAAATCCACTGTGCGGGTCATTCTTCCGGATGACTGGCCATGGGGATCTGGCAAAGACTGTCCTTAAACTTCTCCAAACCAACCAGAGAGAAACAGTAACCAATTACAGATCTAAGAACCTGGATCCACACACTTCCGGGATACCAGTGACAGTAATGCTTTTGTTTTTGTTTTTTGTTTTTATTTTAGTGACTGCGTTGTGACCCCAAGAGAATGTCTTTTGCTTGTTAGGTTGGATGTAAAGGAAAGCATTGTGATGGCAACTTATCCACAAATAGGTCAGGACAAGGATTCAATCAATTAATTAGAAAACTAAAATGTATGTAAAGACTGGATGTGTCCTTCAAAATTACGTTGCAAAGACAAAGAAGTAAACGAACTGTCTCTAGCTAAGAAAGACTAAAAGGATTTTAAAGCAGAATGCAACGGATAATACTGGATTAAAATGTGGGCCAGGAAAAAAAATAAGGCTAGAAAGGATATCATCGGGTTGATGAAATGTGAGCAAATGTGGAAGCTAAGTCAGCCCTTCCTGAATCTGCTCCGGACACTGAGATGAGGAACTTGGGAGGCCACACTGTAGCAGTGATGAGGGAGGACACCGTGACTGCAATTTGCTCTCTAACTCCAACAATACTAACTGCTGGGGCCTTTCTACTATTCTGGTAACTTTTCCATAAATTTGAAATTTTTATTTTCTTATAACCCAGAGTGGCCTCAAATTCAAAATATGACCAATGGTGACCTTGAACTTCTGATTCTCCTGCTGCTCCCCTGCCAACAACTAGAGGACAGATGAGTTCCACCTGCCCCAGAGAGCTGAGACAGACATCTCAGAGAGCTGGGACAGACATCCCAGAAAGCTGAGTGGGGTAGCAGGGAATCTTGTAAAAACAAAATAGCTTAGGCATACATTGTTTCTGGAGTCATATATCTCCTGTATACGTGTATGAGAGAGACTCTTACACACTTCTGTTTAGTAATACTGTGAGGTTCTGCTGGGTTCTGGTTTTTTTTTAAAACCAATCTTAAAATTTTAAATTTAATTTTAGTTAAAAATTTTTTAAAATTAGTCTTAAAACATATACACATTCTCATTATGACAAAATTTAAATTTATTAAATTTATATTGTACCCTGTAGAGAGGTGCACATCTGTCACCCCAGCATTGGATGGTAGTGGCTAGAGGATCAAGGGTCCCAGACCAGCCTGAACTCCAGACCGTACCTCAAGAAATAAAAGAAAGACCTCTTTTAGCAAGACCCAAACCACAACAATTATGTAATCTAATGATACTCTATCCTTCAAGTCCTACAAATACCACAAGATGAGATCTATTTCCTAGTCCCTTGACCAGGATGTGGCCAGGGTGTAGCCTTCCATGGCTTTCCCACCCTTGCTCTAAAATGAACCCACTACTATAAAGTGTCCCTTTGCAAGCACCAGCACCAAGAGTCTGCACCAGCCAAGATCCCGAGGTTGGCTCTGGAATTTCTCCTTTTCAAACACCTTCTCCGAGCTATATCCGAGCAACTGTGTTCCCCTCTGAGATGGGGGGTGGGGGTGGGGGAGCTCACCTCTAGCTTTGGTTGACGTCTCTTCCCTCTCCCTAGAAGGCTCTCTGTGCTCTGTTCAGGGACACCCCGGCATAGGTTCCAGTTCAGAGGATGTCTTAGAATGAGGTGACAGTGTTGGTGTCTGAGATCCCGACTCTTGCTGAACAAATTCCAAAGTGACGCCTCACCATCCCCTTTAGAAAGCAGATCGGTGATGGTTTCTCCACAGTGGAGATGTCTCTGTGCTGTTGAGCCTGTAAAATAAATATCCAAAGGCTCTGCTCTGGGTGGAGAAGGCCGCAGACAGGATGACTTTAGTTGTAAGCTATTTCAACTGTAAGGTCAGTTGCAAAAATAAAGAAGGGACAGAGAAATGGCTCAGCGGGTAAAGGCTCCGGTCACCAAGCTAATGATTTGATCCATCCCTAGAACCTACGTAGTTGGACAGAGTCCATTCCCAAAAATTGTTCTTTAACTCCAGGCTTGCGGATGTGCATAAATGTACACACACAATAAACAGATGCAATTTTTAAAAATACTAGTTAAGGGCCTAAAGGGATGGCTCAGAGGTTAAAAGACCTACTCTGGCTCCAACGCCCTCTTCTGTCACCCATCAGAATCTGCGCGCGCCCGCACGCGCGACAGTACACACACACACACACACACACACACACACACACACACACACACACAAATGAAATGAATCCTTTAAAAAATTACTAGTACACTAGTTTGTTTGAAAAAAAGAAGAAGAAGAAGCAGAAGCAGAAGAAAGAGAGAGAGAGAGAGAGAGAGAGAGAGAGAGAGAAGAAAAGGAAAAAGAGAAAGAAAAGAAAGGGAAAGAAAAGAAAGGGCTAAATACTTCCACGGTAAATTTATTCAAAAACAAAGATACGGCGGCGGGGATGGGAGTGGAAGAAACTCCAGAAGATCAGGGAATAGCGGGAAAGCGATGGGATGTTTTCTTGACATCAGTCCCATTATTTCTGCCGCTGCAGCCAGAACAGTGAGGGCCGGTTGCAAGCCGTGATGGAGAGAATGCCTGCCTAAGGCACGGAAAGACAGTGTCTTCAGCTCCAGGCGTTTTTCCAGTGGAGTGATGTCAGGCTCCGTGTAACTGGAACCGAGAAGGATATTTGCACTCGGACCCGAGCCCTGCACCAGCCAGTCCATCCTGGTCCGCTGCTCTACACCGATTTCGAGCCTGTACCCTGCACTTCCACGCCAGCATCCAGGGCCTGCAATGCTGAAGCATCCGGAGAGGTCGCGGGAGCCGCCCGGGGACTCACAGCCCAGGCCTCTCCCAAGCCACCTCCGCCTTCCACCGCTCCCTGCCGCCTCGGTTTCCGAGCTTTTCCTAGTCCTCGGAGAGCTGGAAATGTGGAAGTTCTCCCCCGCAGAGATCCAGTCGGGCTTTCTCCGTGAAGACAGCCCGCCCAGAGTCCAGATTTGCCGGATTTCAAAAACACAAGTCCATCCGCGGACCCCACTCCCCCGGCCTGCACAGCGCGGGAGGGAAAGAAGAAAAGAAGCCCGATGCCAGGTCCCAAGCTAGCGCCGGCTATTGCAGCGTGGGGACGCTGGAGGTGGCGACCCGGGAGGGGACACCAACATCGGTAGACATCGACGGTTCATCTCCACCCCAGCTGCTTTGTGAATTGTCCTAAGGTCACCAACAAGACCAGGATTTCGAATTCCACGGCTTCTCCACGTTTGTTCCCTGTAAAAACTCACGAGTCTTTTGGAGAAAAAGGAGAAATGTACAAACGTTCGGGGCTCAGTGTCACTTCTTTCCCTTTCGGAAAGGAAGACGTGGGCGGCTCAGCGGCTCCCAGTTCTCCCTCGGTACGGCAGGTACTCGCGCTGGGAGAGAAGGGTGCGATTCTTTTATTGTGTCTCTGAAGTGCATACCCCCACCCCATTTGACCCACATGGCCCCCGATGCCAGGAAGAGGAAGAGACTCTTGAGAAGAAAATTCTACCTGTATGGGTCGATGTAGTTATCTGGTTGAAAAGAAAGACATAGTATAAAAACAAAGAGGTGGAACTTGGTGAGACGTGTCTGTGATCTCAGGAGTTTCCACAGGCTGGGCAGGAGGCTGTCCATGAGCTGGAGGCCAATCTAGGCTACAGAGTGAGATCCTGTCTCAAACATAAAGAAGGAAAGAAAGAAAAGGCTAAAATGTAAAAGAGAAATTCTGTCTTTCAGGTGGGCACACGCTCGACTAGGGAGCTCGAACGGGGTCCTGTAAATTATTGCAGACAAGCATGGGTTCCTGTGGCAGGTCTCTCGTCCCTAGCTGGGCGCTGCAGACCTGTGTGGCTCCCTGCAGATCGCCTGAGCCAGCCTTTGCCAAGGACCTTGACCTAGCATGGACTTGGTCGCCACGCTTAGCTCCCCCTGACCTGCTTTTGAACCCGCTAATCCACCCAACTCTTGCCCCGACGTTCACTCCACGCGCTAATTCCCGCTGCCCCACAGCCCCCACTCCCTTGGCCGGAGGCTCTGAAGGGCAACACCAAGGCTCCACACGGAAGCAAAGGGCCTCAGCTACAAACATCCATCTCCTTGGCTCCCCTTAATTTAATTCGTTTTTTTCCCCAAAATAATAACCATACAAATACCAATCTTCCTGAATGGAAACGAATCTGGCAAACTGGTTGTCGGGCAAAGCAGTGGTCACAGTGGCTGGGAAGGGTAAGCCAGAATCTGGTGCCCTGCCAAAGCCAGAAAGGCTGGAAGAACTGCAGACGCAAGGAGTTCATTCCAGATTTTAAGGAGGGGGTTTTCTGTCTGAAATGGCACAGGAACACGGGGATCCTAGTGATGGAGCCTGAGTCTGGAGGGACTCCCTATTTGCCCTTATATAATTCTTTATATCTAATATTTTCATAGATGTATGTTTTAATCTGTAAAAGTAAAAACTGGTTATTTTAAAAGTTGGTGAAATTAGATCACACCTGCACACCTGTCTCAAAGTGTGGGTCTGCAGGTTTGCGGAAAGCCGTTAGATCTGTCTCTGGGCTCTCTGTTTCGTAGCTCAACAAAGCTTAGGCAAGTAGCTTCCTTTCTGGTTCTCAGAGATCCGCTGTGTAAATGTGTCTCGTCTTTCCAAACTACTAACCTAGATACCCTAGGCTTGCCTGGTCCACATCTGTGAAACACCTGGTGAACCCACCCAACCAGGACCTCTGAGGTCTCCAGCTTTGGCTCTGCATCACACAATACATTTGGCTGTTCAGGGCAAAACTGTCGGTAGATCTCTAGAGATACATGTCCATCCGAAAGATGAAGGTTTTTCTGGAGCGTGCAGCTATTTCCAGAGAACTGGGAAAGTCCTTAGGGGCTTCATAGAATAGGCTCCTTAAGCTGCGACTGCCATGAGGACTCAGCCATGGCTGGAGGTCTTCAGGCATTCCCAGGAGACTCAGCAAACACCTGCAAAGACAGCAATGCTGTCCTTCAACTCCACATATTGGAAGTCACTTCTCAGAGTCACAAAAGATCCTGTGTTCAGTCCCCAGTGAGACAGGATGCAGAGGGGAGCTGACCCAAGGCTAGGATTCTCCAAAATTTCCCCAGCCACCAGGTTATGTTCCCACCAGGAAGCAAAGACACCTCAGGTTCTCCTTGAAGCAACAGGACTTCCAGATCCTCAGTGCTGGGGACATGGAAGAGGGTGATTGGTTGGTGGCCTTGTGTAGTAGTATATTCCTTCATGTGGAAGAAGGGTGTCCAGAGAGGAAATTTGATCTGTTATTCCTGATAAATGTTAGAAGCAAAATGTCTCTGTCCCACAGGAACCAACCATTTTTAAAATGCTGGTTTACTGGATTCATTCAACAGTGACAGTCCACAAATTTAAAGACACAGAGGGACGGACATGAAAGACACTAGTGCTGTTTCTAGGCTCCTCCCCAAAGGTAGACAGGGAATAGTATGGGCAGTTTATCCTGGACTTCAAGAAGCACCTGAAAACTCTAGCCTTAGGGGCCATTACTTGCTGGGGGCAAGCTCTGCCAGCACCCTCTGCCCCTGCTTCTCCCAGCAGAAGGGTGATGTCTAGCTTCCTCCTACAGTGTTCTCCGGGGCTGGGAAAGGCTACAGGATTGGTGGACAGGTCGGATGTCTCAGACTTGGAAACAGCTGAAATCTAGCTTCCATGTGGACACTGGACTAGAACTACAAACAAGGAAAGATGGGTTGTAGCTGTGTCAGGTATCCACATTGGATGCCAAAGAACAGGGCTCTAGCTTGTGCTTCACAGCTAATGGCTCTTCAGAGAAGCGAGAAGCGGAAGCTTAAACCATGATGGGCTGCAGGGCTGAGCTCTTTCTGTACCTCTACCTGGGACAGACACAGAAAACCTGAGGTCACGGATGAAGCCATTCCTTGTCCTCCTTGGCTACCATAACCTCCTCTGGAGGAGGAAGTGGGACCATCAGGAGCCATGGTGTGTGCTTGGCTTTGCACCTGAATAGTACACACATCTGTTTTTTTCCCCCTGGCGCCAAGGACTACCAGGCGTGGGAGTCAGTGACCTGCACCAATTAATCAACCTGTGATAACAATTTGAGGGGTTGAAACCAACATTCCCATTAGATAGGTGGGGACACTGACACAGGAGCTAAGCGGCCCATTAGTGACTAGTTGGTGACATTAAATATTAGCCAAGACCCACAGCTCTGAGTTGGTTCTCCAGAGCTGCCCTCCCTATGAGCCCAGCAGCTCCACAATCCCTCCTCATTGGACAGAATTGGAAAAGATGATTCCAGAAGGTGACTGAAGGCACACAAACAGTCACCAGGTGACCAGTGATGCTTCCCTGAGCCTCCCCTCTGATTACTCCTTGGACAGTTCCTCTCCTAGCTGAGCTGCTGGCTGGACACCCAGAATCAGTGGAGTTCAAATGTTCTCACCTAGGACATAGAAGAAATTTGAATACAGTGTACAGAAGTGCCACTGCCACACAGTGGATGCTAGTTGGTGTAGGAAGGAGTGGAACGCTGGTATACACTATACACAAATGAGCCTTGAAACACACTGAGAGAAAGAGTCCAACCACTGGTGCACACACTATAAGATCCCGCTCATACAAGACACCCCAAACAGGCAAATCCATAGTCACAGGAAGATGATAGTGGTTCAGGGCTGAGAGGGAATGGGGACTTGAGGGGTGAGTTTCCCTCCATGATCTCTTGTAGCTCAGACTGACCTTAGACTTGCTATGAATCCAAGGATGGCTTTGAATTCCTGATCTTGTCACCTCCATCTCTCAGGAGTTGGGATTACAGATATGCCCAGCACAGCTGGTCTCTGAGGTCTGGGAATTGAACCCTGGGCTTTCTGTTTGCTACACAAACACTCGATCCAGACAGCATCCTTAGTCTATGAAAATGCTTTAATGTTTGTGGTGGTGATGTCTGCACTTATCTGTGTTATCCTGAAGTCTACAGAACTGTACACCATAAACAAGTGAGCTGTGTGGTATTTGACTTATATGCCAATATAAACACCACTGTCACGCCACAGCCAGCCCTGGGTGGCCTTCTGGCTAGAGGCAGGAACTCAGCAGCTTTGTAAAGTTGTCAGCTCCTTGCTAGAGGGCTGGCACATGGACAGTAGGTATTGGCTCACTCCAGAACTCTGACAGAACTCTGGCTAGGTTTCCTTTATGAGCTGAAGGAACAGCCTGGATACCCACAGGAGACAGTTTAGACAGGTCAGAGCCATACCTATGGAACTCAGAGTGTTGGGGAGTGAGGATTCAGCATCAGTTGACTGATTACCTGCCCTGTGGCCTAGAGCACTTCTGCTGACTGATCAGTTAGCCCGAGTCTGCTTCAGTTCCTGCTCAGCCTCAGCAGTGACCTTTTGAGTTCTGTACCATTCCCATTGTCCTACAGCACGAGGGTCCAGCTCCTTGCAGAGCTCCAGGTCACAGACTCATCATCTCCATGCCATGTTGCTTAAAATGTGTCCTTAGGGGCTGGAGGGGAAGGCTCAAAGGTTAAGGTCTCTTTCTGCTTTTTTAGAGGACCTGGGTTCAGTTTCCATCACTTTAGTGGTCTCCGATCATCCATAACTCTAGTAACTCCAGTTCTAACAAACCCAACCCCTTCTCTCGACCTCTGCCAGCACGAGGCTCACACATGGTGCGCAGACATAAGTGCATGCAAGGCACTCATACATAAAATTAAATCTTTTAAAGAAAAGTGTATGTCACTACACATGACAAACACGGAATATTTAACTTTTTAAAAATATCTCTGTGAACATGAAGGGGTTAACCCAGGAGGAGGCTAGGCATCAGAGATGCCCAGCACAACTCTGTACCCACAGGAACCTTTCAGAGAACTCAGCCACCCCCCACCTTCCCCCTTCTCATTCAGCATGGTTACTCTGCTCAGAAACCATCAGCTCCGAATGGGAATGGGGTGGGCAGGATAGGGTTCTCCAGCAGCATGCTCCTGCAGAGGTCTGGCTCCCAGATGGGAGGCTGGAAACGGAAGTGAGGGGTAGACCCTTTGTGAGGTCTGCCTCATCTCTCAGCCAAGACTAGGTCTACAAGCAGTTTGCCCTGCTCACCCCAAACTCCAAGCTCCCTTTAGCAATGGGAGAACTCAAAGCGGTGACAAATCTAAGCGCTGGATTCTCTGGGGACAACACAAAATGCTCCTCAGAACCTCCACAGAGATATTTGGGAGGACTTCCAAACCTGGAAAAAGCCAGGCAGTGTGCAACAGGCTAAGCTCAACACACTCCTGGAGGATGAAGCCGCGCGCGCGCGCGCGCGCGCGCACGCGCGCGCACGCGCGCGCACACCCCCAACAAGAGGGAAGCAGCAAGCAAAAACTAGGCTGAGCTGGGTCCAGGTCTGCTGTCATCATATCCTCCTGTCTTTCTGCTCCACCATCTTTGTCTTGTAATTTCGGCCGCTCACTCCAGCTCTTCAGTACATCTCAGCAGAAAGGCTGCAGATGTAACTCAGTAGAGTGCCTGCCTAGCATGTAAGAAACTGTGGGTTTTATCTCCAGCCCTTCATAAATCCTGCATTTTAAAAAAGTGATGACACACACCTATAATTCCAGCATCCTAGAGATGGAGGCACAGAATTAGCTACAGAGCTATGAGTTTGAGGCTGTGCCAGGCTGTGCCACTTGGGTCTCTGAAGAGGAAGAGAGGGATGGAGAATGAGGAAGAAGAATGGGTTCAGGGAGAAGGAGGAGGGCGGAGGAGAGGTTCTTTAGGGTTGTGGACAGGTTGGGATGTGAGGCAGGAGGCAGGCACTGATCACTGATCACCGAAAGAACATAGTAGGGGTAAAACCCAGGCCTCCTGGCTCCCTAACTTAGATGAGAAAAACCTTCCGCAATCTGAGTTCATACCAAGCAGAACTCACAGACTCAGCCTGCTGCTCTGGAAGCAGAAGGGATCCTCAGAGCCAGACCCTGCCTAGACTACAGGTGCCTCCCTTCCCAGAGCATACTCAGACATTCAGAAAAACCCAACACATCAACCCACCCACCATGGACTGTGGCATTCACTGGCCAAATAACTATACAGTAGCGCCCAGACTTCTTCTGCCAGGACAGCACTAAAGAATGCAGTCTCCTTGAGTGCAGAGACCAGTGGCACCAAAGAACCAATCACCCGAGTGCTTGCAGGAGACTCAGAACAGTCGGAACTTCCAGACCCTAGGTCCAAAGCCCTCTCCCAAAACTATCAGCCTCCAGAAAGGATGGTCCAGCTTACTGGGGACTGAGCCCAGAAAAGGCTCCTGGAACAAGACTTGACCTTCTCCATCAGTGAAATGAAGATTTAAAATCATGAAAAGAAACTGGTGGTGATGCATACCTTGAGTCCCTGCACTTAGGAGGCAGAGACAGATCTCTGAGGCCAGCCTGGTCTACAGAGTGAGCTCCAGGACAGCCAGGGCTACACAGAGAAACCCTGATTGGAAAAACCAACCAAACAAAAACAACTCTGTTTTTTTGTTGTTGTTGTGGGTTTTTTTTTTTTTTTTTTTTTTTTTTTTTTTTTTTCAGAAAAACAGCTTCCTAGCTGGCAGGGAGCCGCTTGGGTGGAGGGATGAGGTCTAGCTGCCTCTAGCTTCTTCAGGTTCTGTTTTTCTGTACTAGATGCAAGGCATACTTTTAAAAATTGAGAAAGCCAGAGATGAGATAAACGCAGATGGCTCCTGTAAAGGTGGTTAGTGTGTGGGGCACTGGCCCTGTGGGGGCTGCTGGGAAGTCCTACTGCCCTCCAGAGGGCAGGCTAGGAGGGGATCAGCGCAAGAATGAATGGCCACTTTGCCCAGGTCTCAGCTGGGCCACGGTTCTCTAGTTGCCTTAACTAACTATGCAAAGTGCTAGTGCTTTCTCAGTTCTCTCTCCCTCCCTGTCTCTTCCTCCTCCTCCTGTTCTTCCTCCTCCTCCTCTTCCTCCTCTCTCTCTCTCTCTCTTTCTTTCTCTCTTCTCCTTCTCTCCCTCCTTCTCTCCCTCTTCTCCCATACAACCGACACGTGGACTTCAGGCACCTTCGTCAGTCCACTGCCCCTCTGCAGGCCCTGTTACATACCATGGAAGCCAGCCCTCCTCTATTGTCTCTGAGTTAAAGCATTCTGGCTGCATGGCCTTCCTTCTCCCACCCTTCCTGTCTTCTTCCTCCCTTCTTTTCATCCGGAGTAGGGCCCAACAGGAATCCACTCTTTACTTCCTTTCTTTCCTTTTCTAACACTACAAGAATCAGTGAGAGTCACCCAGTCACTGGTGCACATCGACCAACCTCCCCTTTGGCTAAGGACACCTGGGGTTGGACAATATCCAACCCCCCCTCTCTCCTTCTCTTTCTCTTCACACACACACACACACACACACACACACACACACACACACACACACACAGAGCCCAGGCCACACCTCACACCCCACACCTGTTCACCCTCAGAGACAGACCCCACACACCTACCCCTGGTGGGCACAGACACCCTCAACCAGATCTTGGGACCTCCTGAAGTGACTTGGCTTGGACTCATACCAAGCATTTGGCTAACCCCTAGTACCTGGTTTATTCCAGATCTGCAAGTGGAAGAGGAGAGTCTGAAGGATTGAGAAATCGGGATACCGGCCTTAAAAGAAGGAGCCATGGACCCTCGGTTACACATACACCTTCTCAGTCTTTCTCCCAAACCTCTTTTAAAGCTGAGCCAAATACAATGGGACTGGTCCCCACACCTCCTGACGCTGTCTAAACAAACAGAAGACAGACTCTGCAGAACGTGTAGCCAAGAAGACACCTCAAAGCTCCAGGCTCTAGTCTAGGGCCCCGTCCGGGGCAGGCACTGAAAGTACGAGAAAAAGCCCGAGCTCAGTCTCATTCTCTAGGTGTCAGTCCCGGGAGTAACAACCTCAGAGATTCGGGAGAGCCCAGTGATTGCTCCTGGCAGAACAACCTGGCGGTCTGCCTCTCCAGCTCAGCACCTCAGCCCGGCTGGGGACAGTGCATCGGCCTCCCGGACTTGTTTTGCGAAACTCGTGGGGATTCCCAAAATAGGTGGCCGTTCTGTGTGCCTGAGTGTGAGTGTGGGCTTGGCTGGGGGATGGGCGCCCTGAACCCCAGGCTTACACCCCACTCTCCACCCCCGCCCCCACCGCATCAAGTTCTGGAGCCCAGCAAACCTCCTGTTTTCTGTCAGGTCGAGCCGGGTGCCTTCTTCGAGCTCTGGGTTATCCATCAAGCGGAGCCAGCCTGAAAGCTAGGTGCATTTCTCTGGGGATGCGGGAACAGAGAGAAGAGGGGCGAGAAGGACCAATGGATGGGGAGTGATAAAGTTTATGAGAGGGTGTGGGGCGGTCTTCTGTACCACGGGGCCGTCCAGTCTCCCGTTGCCAGGCTCTAAACACCGCCCCACGCGAGGAGGCGCGAAGACACTGCCCCCTCCCCCTTCTCCACATTATTCTTTCCCTCCTATCCCTCCTCCTTCTCCTCTTTCCCTCCCCTCGTCTCTCTTCCCCTCACCCCTCCTCCTCTTAGCCTCCTCCTGAACAATCTCTCTTTGCGTGGCGCCTTCGGGATCCACCCAGAGTCCTAGAACCCCAGCTTGCGCCCAATCGCAGACGGGGGCGGGGCTTGTAGAAGGGGCGGGGCCGATGGGGGAAGGGGTGGGGAGGGGCAGGGAAGGACCTGCTACCCTGAGCTAGGACTAGCGGCTGCTGTGGCCCAGGCAGCAGTGGCGGCGGGCATGGGCGATGGGGGCGCGGAACGGGACCGCGGCCCCAAGCGCCGGGAGGAGCCTGGTGGCCGCAGCGGGCGTCACGGAGAGCACCGCGGAACGGAAGATTTGCGTGCTGACACGGGTAGCGCGAGTCCGAGGGAGATTGCTGGGACCTCCGCCTCCAGCCCTGCAGGCTCCAGGGAGAGCGGCGGGGACAGCGACGGACAGCAGGCGCTCGGTGAGACGGACCACTGCCGCCGCATCCTGGTACGAGGTAAGGGGACAGCCGCAGCTTTGATTGCCTGGGCCACCAGGCTGCCTTTCCTGGGGCTTCCGACCTCCCTCCAGCGTCCATCTCTCAGTTCATATACTGGTTCATTCATTCGGCAGTTCATCCTGTAAATACTCCGAGTGCCTATTGTGTGCGGGACACTGAGCTGAACGCGGGGGACAAAGCAGGGGGCTGGAAGGAGACCTTGTTTCTCCGCCCTGCAGTTTGTCCTGCTGGGCCGGTGCTCTCTCTCTAGGCCTATCCGGGCTGGTTGTGTAAAAAGGACACGAATCAGTTAGGAAAGCCCGACACCGAGAGTCAGGGCCTCCGCGCCGGGGTTCTCAGAGCAAGGGCGGAGAAAGTCACGCGCGCGCTGTAGGGACAGGATTGGGAGGGACCCGAGTGGGCAGCTGCTGAAGAAGGCTGGGCCACGCAGGCGGTCGGAGGCTTCCCCGCCTCAGCCCAGCCTTGTTTCCCAGCACCTGGCCTTGCGTGGGCTGATGCTCAGAGATGGCTGAGTGGGCAGTAGGGTAGGCTGCCCTGCCGCGGCTCCGCTGCTCCAGTTCCCACTCTCTGGGACTCCGCCGACTCAGGCGCTCCTCCGCCTGGCCTGGCTGACGCTTTCTTGCTCGGATCCACCCGCCCTCACCGGGAGTCCGAGCCCCTTTAACCCCCAGCCCCCCTCGGCGAACTTGCATTCACAGCACTCTCAGGCCCGTCGTTCATCCAGATCTAGGTCCCCAGTGCCAGTATCCTGGGTCTGGGCCTCTCCCAGGTAGATACTTGGGGAAAGAAGTCTCGGGTCCTGCGGTCAACTGGATCCCAGGCTTGAGGCCTGTTGTTTTCCATCAACCTGGAGTTTCGGATTCACTCACTTGGCTTCCCCTAGCTGCCTCCCGCAGGCCTCAGGAGGCCACCGATTGTTGCCAACTTTCTTTTACCCAGAAAAACCTAGGTTTCTCTCACCCAAGTCTCTAATAGAGCAAGTGGAGTACAACTTTCCTGAACCCCAACACCACCACCGTGTGAGTGGCTCTGGGGATCTGAGACCCAGCTAGGGCAGGGCATGGAAATACAAGAAGCTCTCTTGATTGAGACGCCGCTGGCAGGGACCCTGCATAAAGAAACACTCCTGGGAATAGGTGTGGTCATTAGAAGTCTGGGTGGCTACTGCCATTCTAGGGACCCGTCTGGTGGTGTAAGGCAGTTACACCACTAGGAATCCCGTCAGGTGTGAGAGCTTGTCGGTTACGTGGGGTTAATATGAATCCCATTTTGTCATCTGAGGGGTTCTAAGGGCAAGGCGTGACCACCAGTTGAATTTCGTTGAGGAAATCTGCAAGGCTTCCAGAAAGGAAGACACAGCCTATATGACTCTTAGACGAAGGACCTTGCCAGTGCTCCGCACTAAGAACAGGCGTTTCCCCTGGTCAGGGTGGCTGAGTTCTGAGCCCAAACACCACCCTTCTCCATTCTACCAACCTTTATGTAGAACAAATAAATCTTGTTCATGGGCATCGGTGGTGCAGACTTGCAGAGGTGAGAGTAAAAAGTGGCCCTCCATCCTCTAGGGTAGAGCCATTTAAGTCAAGCAGAGAATTGCTGGTTTGCCCAGGTTCATCTTCAGGGGTATACTTTTATAATGTACCCTAGGTAATTCCCTAACATTTTAAAAATATAATGGAAATATTAAATACGAATACAGTTATCCACTGGACTGAAATAAAAAGCAAATGCAGAACTCGAAAATCCCTTTGCCCCTCCCCCATTTAATGACGAGGCTGTTATTACAGGCCTGAAATGCCCAGGACGTCATCTACCTCTAATCCCTCCTGGGCAGGGTCACCCGTGTCAGTCGCTGCTCAGTTACTCGAAGCCCCACCACAGCTAAGGGTGGAGGCTTCCATAAATGAAGCCAACCTAACACTGGGGAAGGCAAGTCTTCATTGTCCAAAGTGAACAGCCCTCCCGTCATTCCTTAGCCCATTTCACCCTGTCCTCGGGTCCTCTGAATCCATCTCCCCCCATGTCTTCTAAGGAAGCCATTAAAAGGTACAGGGGAGAGGTTGCTGTGGGCAGAAGGCTCTCCTAAGAAATGATCCCTACCCTCTCCACTTCTCTTCACCCTCCTTCCCACACTGGGTGTGGGATTGGTTGAGAGTGGCTTTTAGTACTGAAAAGGCCAAGAACAGCTGGAGGCAGAGGTGAGCAGAGTTGGTACCTCACCTCCTACCTCCATGATGATATCTCCCAGAAGTTTGCTGACGATCCAGGTGCTGTCGCTGTCGGGAGCACAGAAAACACTCTGCAGGCTCTCCGTAAACGTTTGTGGAAGGAAGGAGTGAGTGGCACTGGAGTGACCTACAGATCCTGTCTAATGGATGGGTTGGTGTGACTTGGTAGTCAGAAGCCTCTCTTAACTCCCCAGCACACACAAACACACACACAGACAGACAGACAGACAGACAGACATACACACCACACCACACCATGGCCCCAGGGAATGAGTTGCTGTAGAAAGCCAGCAGTTTAGAGGTAAAGAATCAGCTGATAAAGGAGAATCAGACCATCTTGCGGGGGGGGGGGGGGGGGGGGGGGAGGGAAGCCCTAAGGCCCTCCTCAGTCCTCTGAGTAGCCCTGCTTGGCCAAGGTCTCAGATTTCCTCTGAGAATACAAAGCTGGGAGCCTGGGAAGGCCCCCTGTTCTGCTCACCGTGCCTTCAAAATGGAGGCGTTGTCTCCAGCCGCTGGCATAAGTACTGTGCCACCAAGATGACCTCCATAGTGAGGCTTCCCCAGGACGCCACAGTCTCTAAGGCGTCCCTTATGCTCGTCCCCTGGTCTAGGAGGGGTAGTGTGGAAAGAACCTTTTGTTTTGTCTTGGAAGGGGCTCACCAATGCAGTCAGGAAGCCTCCGGAAGGAATGGGGCCTTCAACTCTAATCTCACCCCTCAGTTCGCCAACCCTCGCTCAGTCTTTTAGTGGAGCGGGGGTTGGGACAGGCAGAGGAAGAGGGAAAAGTGTAGTTCACGCATCCCTGCAATTGGTATCCCAAGCCTGCCTTTACCTCAGACCCTGGTGCTTTCCATAGCAATCTGGAAGAGAACTCAACTGATTTTGATACATCTGCAAAGGCTCCACAGTTTTATGGTCAATGCCAAGAGACATCAATAATCGGCTCTGTCAGGGGTGCCACTTGGAGCCTGCTGCCTCCTCAGCAGGTCTCCAAACAGTAGTCAAGTCCCACAGCCTTTGCAAGTTCTGTCTCCGAATGGCAGATCCTTCCTAGGAGCACCGGTCATCCACCCCGGTAGTCACCCACTCGGCTAAAACGCTCTGGAGCGGAAGCTGGACACATGAGCCCGGTACTCAGAGGTCCACGGGGTCCCCCGAGAAGAGCGAGCCTTTGACTTGAAATAGCTTAAACCGTGACCTGAGCACGACTTGGCCGTTCAAAACCTTCAGCCAGCCGTGACGGAGCAACCAGAAGAATGGTCACTTGGAGCTGGCCCCTGAGCCTGGGAGACCTCCAGGCTTCAGGCCTGGTCTTTCTGAGCAGGCGCTGTGCAGCAAACCCCAGGCCGCGGTGGACTGCAGCGAGCTGGGCAAAGCCCCAACCAATCCTGGGCCTCTGAGGAGGCCTCCATATCTCAGTCTGTGGATACATTCGGAAAGCTTGTCCCGCACACGCCCGAAACATATGTTGAGGGCTGTAGAAGAGACGTTCAGAAAATGGCACTTTGGGAAATTTTGAAGTTTATTTTC
Organism: Mastomys natalensis; assembly: GCA_021653895.1. Lineage (NCBI taxonomy): Eukaryota > Metazoa > Chordata > Mammalia > Rodentia > Muridae > Mastomys > Mastomys natalensis. The sequence goes on along the minus strand of JAJTUV010001715.1, from coordinate 462,060 downwards.
ATTCTTAAAATTTTTAGTTTTTGCGAGGAGTCCTTTTAAATTTTCTCAGTGGTTACTTCGTTTTGTATTTCGTTTCACCATTATTTCGTTTGTGGATGATACCCAAAAAGACCCGAATTCTCACCGCTGGTCCGTGCCGCCCTTGATTTGGGTCTGTATTTCCCCCTCTATGTTCTAACCACCCTCCCACTCCACAGGAAACTGAAGCAGGTGGCAGAACGTGGCATTGTTTCGGCTTCCGCCCAAGCCTCATTTTCAGAGAATTGTGAGGACGAGTTAAAGGCTCTGTTCTCTCGAGCTTTCTTCTCCTGCACAGTCACGGTGGGTCCCCACATCCACCGGACCCAACGACTGGGCGCTGAGGACAAATCTCTGGAATGCTGTAACTGGGAGTGTGGATGGGTGAGGCTGGGAGATCGAGATGTAGGCGGGCTCGCCTCCAAACTCATCTTCAAGATTAGACAGGATCTATGAGATCCCTTAGGCCTAGACGCCATTGCTCAACCGCGTCTGCCTCGGGTTTCTCTCCTGATTGGACACATTTCTCCTATTCCATTTTAATCCGGGGAGACAGGGGAAGTCTATGAGGTTTTGTTGTTTTGGTTTGTTTTTTGGGTTTTTTGTTGTTTGTTTGTTTTGTTTTGTTTCCCTTCTTTTTTCTGTTTAATATGAGAAATTGAGAGGACCTGATTCTCCTGAGATCCAGAGACTGTGAAGGCTCCTGTTCTGCACCGTAGGTCTGACGAAAGGTGAAAGCCCTTCCCGGAGATCCAGGGGAGCCGGGCTTGGCCTCCCTTGAATCCGGAACGGCGGTTAGGGCTCTTCCACCTCCTGCAGACGCCTGGACTTCCAGCGACCTGGACACTGCGTAGAGAGGGCAGCGGTCCTCGGGGATCTGACCTTCCTGCCCAAGGATGTACGCAATCAAGACCAGGGCGAGACTGTGAGCTGAAGCCGGGTGTCCCCCTGAAGCGGCAGTGCCCTCTCAAACCCTTTGCTCTCAGAGCTGTGCACTCCTTTCTTCTTGGCTCCGTCTGCAGACACCAATGTGCACCCCTGTGTACCAGAATGATCGAGCCTACATTGTGTCTTAGCCTGGAGATTCGCAGTCTCTTAAGACTCATGGCTGCAAAACTGTCCCCGCACTGGACTCCTGGATCGTCGGCGAGGGAGGGAGTGTCAGGAGAGCAGGAGCCAGACTCCTGGATTTCTTGAGTGCCCGTGGAATCCGTGTAGAAGGTGAACACCATGTGTACTAAGCCCGAGCCATTTTTCCGTTCTTAGCTCACAATAGGCATTCAAACATTTGTCAAATAAATGGAAAAAAAAAAAAAAAAAGACCATTTGTTACAATCACCTATTTTCCAGGCATGAGGCGGTTAGTGACCACTCTCCCAGACGAAGGTTCTGAAATTCCCTTTTATTTTGGCGTTATACATTCCTGTGGACTGGAGGAGCACGCAACTTAGCTGTTAAAACATGAGATCGACCACATCTTATTTTTAAATTTTCTAATTTAAGAATCGCTAAAAACTAAGACTGAACAACCTTAAGTTTTTTCGTGTGCACCTCCTGTGTACCTGTGCTCGTGTGTGTGGTGTGTGTGTGTGTGTGTGTGTGTGGTGTGTGTGTGAGAGAGAGAGAGAGAGAGAGAGAGAGAGAGAGAGAGAGAGAGAGAGAGGTCTTAGGAAGTGCAGAGCCGCAGTGGATGCTTCAATGAAGTTCGACCAGCAAAAATAGCCAAAACTGATTGGCCAGAGTGGTGTGGCCGGGTTGGTAATGCCAGCACACTATAGGAGGTAGAGACAGGCAGATTGCCTCAGTTCAACGGCAGCCTTGAAGTCTACCAAAAAAATTTAAAACAAATCGAAACAACAACAAAAATTTAAGAACAAATTAGCTAAAACTACTAGATAAATCTGCATCCCACCCACCCAGAAGATGCAGTGGCTTAGAAAAAAGGAGTTGAGTTGCTCCCTCTTTCACTGGAGGCTTGACCTCACCAACTCTGGAGTAGCAAGAAGAATCCCACCCTGAAGGTCCAGCTTAGGCAGGCCACACTCCATTTCATGGACTAGCAGGCTTTCATTACAGAATACACACTTCACAGGAAAACAGAACCCAAGGCAAAGACTGCCAGAAGCCACCTCCCTACCCAGTGTGCCCTTCCAGGCTCTTTCCCTATGTTATTTTGAAACTCACCTTAAAATTTTTAAACTGCCACAGGCATTTGAAGTTCCAACAGCTCTGTGTCTCTTGACCATGCTGTAAGCTAATTACATAATGTGGAAGGACCTGAACTTGGTCTAATTTAATATAAATACAGTGAAATGAATTCCTAAGACCCCTGGCTCTGTGTAGATTTTTTAATGTTGCAGTGAAGTAAGTTCCTAGCAGCAAAAGTGCTGATTTGAAAGGCCTACATGATATTTAAAATATTTCATTTAATTGCTTCACACATACCCGTTTGTTTGTTTTACTGTTTGGTTTTTTTGTGAGTGCAGTGCATGTGTGTGTGTGTGTGTTCACTCTTGTGAGGTCGGAGGACAAGTGTCAAGAGCCTATAGTCTGAGTCCTGGGAAAAGAACTCAGATTGTTTCCCCCAGATCTCTGCCTAGAATCTGTTGAGCCTTCTCAGCACCCCTCAACCCCTACTTCCCTTTTAAACCCTAAGGTAAAACCCCTTTTTTATCAGTGCCCGTGGTTGGACAGCAGCCATTTTTATTACCTTGTAATCCACTCTTTTAGATCATTTGTGTGTTTTTGCACATCTATATGGCTATGTGTTTATTTTCCTTCTACTACATTTTAGTTATAAAGAATCCTTGCCTGTATTTAACAAATGTATGGTATTTCTTTGGATGGCTATCTGTCATGTAGCTCGTGCACTGTTGATGGACATTGGGCTATTGCTATTGCATACACGTGCTGCAGTAAATAAACTTGGTTGTTCTGTTTTGTTATTTCCACTTGATGGATATATTCTTTGAAGAAATTCCTCAAAGTGGGTTACTAGGTCAAAGGGTGTCTATGTTTATAATGTGAAAGATACTTCCAAACTGCTCTTGGTGGTGACAATTTACATCCCTACCAAGAATGCAGGACACTTACTTTTTCCACATCCCCTCTGCCTCTTTGCAACCCAGGTGCTGGGCAAGCCCCTAGGTTTTGTCCATACTCCTCTACAGCCCAGGTGCTGGGCAAGCCCTAGGTTTTGTCCATACTCCTCTACAGCCCAGGTGCTGGGCAAGCCCCTAGGTTTTGTCCATACTCCTCTACAGCCCAGGTGCTGGGCAAGCCCCGTAGGTTCTGAACTGTTTTCCTAGCCCTTTCTCTTGACTTATTTTATTTTGTTAAGTTTGTTGATTTAGGGTGAGTTTGTTCTTGCTAAGTATTTTACAATTTTATTCCTCTCTCTCTCTCTCTCTCTCTCTCTCTCTCTCTCTCTCTCTGTGTGTGTGTGTGTGTGTGTGTGTGTGTGTGTGTGTGTGTGTGTGCCAAAAGACGTTACTGGGCCCCCTAGAGCTGGACTACAGACTACAGACAGTTGTGACTGGGGCACCACCATTTAGTCCATTGCAAGAACAGTATGCTCTTTTTACAAGAGAATAATATGTACTCTTAACTGTTAAGACATCTCTCCAGCTTCTGGTTTGGTTTTTTACATACATACATACATACATACATACATACATACATACATTTATTTTATTGCCTGTGTGAGTGTGAGTGTTTGGAGGTCAGAGTCAGCTCTCTCTGCTTTGCAGAACCAGGGGATGGAACCCAGGGGACGGTCCTCAGGCTTGGCAGCAAAGCACTTTGACCAGCTGAGCCATCTGCTGGCCCCTGGTTTTGGCAGTTTAAAACAGTCTGTGTACGTACCCCAGGCTGGACTAAAATTCATTATGTAGCTAAGGTTGATCTTGGATTCTGGATTCTCTGTCTCCACTTCCCCATTGTATGTAAGAGCTACCACATCTGGCTTGTTTGCATGTAGATAGATTATTCTGCAAATAAAATAAAATAAATCTAGAAATTCACACCTCTACCTTTGCCCATCCCTTAACATCGTAGATCTTTGAGAGTTTGAGTAACTGGCGGTTAACTTCACTTCTTTGTTAATGAAGCTGCGAGTCTTCCCATACCTGTGAGCCCAGCAGCGGCTCGTCTGCTACTGACTGCGGACTCTTCCTTTTGACAGTGTTTTCAAATGCTCCTTTGGCTCTTGGCAATTCTGTATTATAGTCTCCCCATTGCTTTCAATGTTATTGTGGTTGTTCTAGTTTATAGCTTGCTTCTCAATTTTGTGATGGCCTTTGCTTTCTGAGACGTATGATGTCTTTTCAATCATAAAGTTTGTCAGGCTAGTTTGCCTTGCCACATATGGAGAGAAGCCCCTTAGTTTCCTGCATGATCTATGTCTACTCCAAGGATGTCTCTAGTAACTGGAAAACATACCCATATGAGTTATGTATGCAAAATTATGCAATGTTTTCACAAACTCCTTTTCTCGTTTAACAGATATTGTGTGGAAATATATCTAGAATGCCTTCTTTCCTTTTTGAATAAATTATACATTGTGCCATTGTGTGTAGCTAGCATGTTATTTTTTTTAACTAATTTCCTATTGATGAGTATTCAGGTTGGTTCTTTTTCTTTTTTACAATGCTAAAGTGTGTGTGTGTGTGTGTGTGTATGTGTGTGTGTGTGTGTGTGTGTGTGTGTAAACTGAGTGGGAATGTGGGTGCACATGCCCTGAGTGCCTAGTGCAAATACATGCAGAGGTCAGAGCAGGACAAGACGTGTTGTCCTCTATCCCTTCCTGTCTAATTGCCTTGAAACAGGGTCTCTCACTGAACTGAAAGCTCGACATTTTGCCATTTCTGTCAGACCGGCTGGCTGATGAGTTCAGATCCACTTGCCTCTGCCCTCAAGGGCTAGGGTTTCGGGCACAAACCAGCTTAGCTTTCTTTGTGGGTGCTGGGGACTCAAACTTAGGTCCCTGGGATTTCAGAACAAGTGCTCTTGACAGCTAGCCATCTCCCCAGCCCCAAGGCTGCATCTTAGTTTAAACAATTAGGTTTTTTTTTTACTTATTTTGGAAAATATAGTAGCAGGTGAGATCTTTCATTATATTAAAGAATTGTTGCCTGGGCTTTGCTATCATTTTTGTTTTGCTTTGTTTTAAAATAGTGTCTATCCCTGAACTTGCAGTAAGTCTCCTGCCTCAGTCTCCTGGGTGCTGGAGTTGCAGGTGGCCCCACCATACCTGACATAGAATCATTAATTTTTGTTGCAGTAACTGTACTCTGGCTAAATTTCTTAGAGAAGTCTTTTGTGGGTGAAGTGACATGATGTTTTGTTAAAAAATGTGGCCATGCCAAAGAAATAGGACTGTCCCTGCCATGATGGCAGTGAACACTGGGGACAGTACTGTTCTCTTTATTTCTGTATAATATGTTTGAAATCATCATAACAAAATATCTACAATCATTGAAATCATTTCACAGGTCATAGTATGGTTACAATTACAAGATAAATTCTTAGAAGCAAAATTCTAAAAGCACAACAAAGCCATTATAGGTATTTATATATTTTATGCTAAAACATCCTAGCTCATGTTCCCAGCAAGCAAAAATACATAAGTAATTCACTGCTTCCTTCCAACTGAGGTCATTCTTTGGCTTTTAGAGTAAAATCTTTTCAAGTGAACAAACAAACAAAACCACAGTTTTCAACTGCTGGTGAGATTAGACCTGTCTTACTCCGTATTCTGCATTTTAATTTTTTCCACTGTGCATTTAATTATTTACGTGTTGAATTGGTTTCTGTTATTTTGAGTTTGGAAGAGCACTTTTTAAAATTTAAGATTACTTATTTTGTGTGTATGAGTGTTTTGCCTGCCTGTATATACGTGTGCCTACGAATGCCTTCTAGCCACCGTGTGGGTGCTGGTGGTGGGACCTGAGGCCCTTGCTAGAACAGTAGAGCTCTCGGTGGCTGAGCCTCCCCAGCCCTGAGAGGCTGTTTATACACTAAGGAAACAATCCCTCTGTCTGTGGCTTGTGCTGCAGACATCCCTCGGGTCCTTTTCTTCTTTAAAATCTTTCTGAGATTTATTTTGTGTGTGAATCAGAGTTGAAACTGTCATCACATCTAATGACTGTCTCCTTTGGGGATTCTAGATTTTAGTCCCTGATTAGACATGGAGGGAGGGAGGGAGAGAGGGAGGGAGGGAGGTCTAAGGAATGTGGAAATGCCGAAATTGTGGAGGGATGAATCAGTTCCACACAGCCACATGTGGACACTATCCCTTATGAAGATGGTGCTGGGTGTGGCATCAGCACACACATACTAAAATTGGAAAGCACAGGGATTAGCATGGCCCCTGTGCAAGGGTGACATGAACATTTGTAAAGCATTTCATATTTTAAAAAAAGGGAAGAAAGAAAGAAATGAAAAGACAGGGGTGCTGGGCACGCTCACGGTCCCTACACACCCTCCTGGCTTTTCTCCTCACCAGGGACACCTAATGCCATGCAAATGCTATGCTAATAGTCATTAAACTGCATTGTTGAGGAAATTGTTAAGTAAACATTTTGATCTGCATTCGCTTGAATCCTTGAATATGCATACAAGCACACAGCTTAAGAGTCTGAGAGTTTGGGGTGAAGCTTTGGAGGACCGCAAGAGAGAGATCACTTATGCTGTGTGTCTTCCTCACCACGAGGTTGGAGGGGGGGGCCTGCTTCGAAACAAACTAAATACTTTAAAGAATTATACAAAGGATGGCGAGAGAAATTTTCCTACTCTGATCAATTCTAGTCTTCAGAGGGAGCAGAAGGAGAGGTGTTTATCCGGTCAGAGTGCTCCTCCGGTGTGGGTACATAGGAACTCATAGGGAGTTTACTGCACAAACAAACAATACACACAACACGCACATGCAAACACACCCACACAACCTCACACATCCTTGCTGTTGCCCTTGGCAGTGTCTGGTGAATGGCCATCCAGATTAGTGGATGAGGACAGTCCTCATTCTTACTAAAGACTCCAGAGAAGCCAAAGGCTCTCTGGGCTCATCAGCCACTCTCCTGTTACCACACCTTTGACACGATTTCTTGTTTGTTTTAATGAAACCACTTTAGGATGAATTTGACTTCATCAAACTTCCAGTGTTGCTTGAGGACAGAAAGTTCGTCAAAGGTTCTAGGAAGGACTTCATATTTATCGTTGTTTGTTTGCTTGTTTACTGGTTGTGTTCTTGGTTATGTGGTACTGGTTTTCACACAGGAAATGGCTCTCCAATGCACACTTTGATCCTAGCACCAGCCCCAATCCCTCTCATTAATTCCCTCCCTTTCCTCCTTCCCCTCGCCACCCCACTTCCTGTTTCTCTTCTGCTCCCTGGTTTTCAGTGTATATGAACAATTCTAGAACGTGGAAGTGAGAGAGAACACGTGTCCCTTGTCCTTCTGATTCTGTTTTATGTCATTTAACTTCCACTAATACAACAACCTCCAGTTGCATTTATTTTCTAGTAACTGACTTCTTTAAAGCATACTTCTTTAATTAAAAATTCCATTTATTAATCTCTGTGTGCATGCGTGTGCATTCATAGCATGCCACAGCACTTGCGTGGAGGTCAAAGGAAAACTTCCTGTGAATCTGTTCTCTCCTTCCACAGCATGGATCCCGGAGATGGAAACCAGGTCACCAGACTCTGTGGCAAATGCCTTAACTCACTGAGCTCTCACTGGCCTCCGATTTAATTCTTCTTTATGGCTGAATAAAAAACTCCATTGTGTTACCACATTCTATTTATCTGCTCACTGTTGATGGACACCTAGGCAGATCCCATGTCTTGGCTATTATGAATAGAGCTGCAGTTGTCCCCACCCCCTAGTACTTTTCACATTGTATGGATTTGTATTTCTGTTAACAGCTTCAGGGAACCTAATTATCCTGACTCTCTAGCCAGCAGTTTCCTTGTATGAGAAATAAAATAATAATGTTTCAAAAATCTGAAAGCCTCTCGAGCTGCTCTCCTAGTCCCTTCCCATTTTATCTTTTTAAAAATGTATATTTATTTATTTTATATATACAAGTTTATTATGATATATTCTTATAATATACTTAAATAAATATATCCATAATATTTTAATCTCATATTTTATTATATATAACAAATATATAATCAATATATCAAAATATATTTATAATAAATACAATAATAAAATACCCAATAAAGCACAATAATTCTATAACATAAAGTATAAATAATTTATTATATAATATTATTATATGTGTAGGAGTTTTTCCTGAGTGAATGTCTGTGCACCACATGTGTGTCTGGTGCCCGTGGAGATCAGGAAAGAGTATCAGATAAGCTGGAACTAGAGTTATGGATAACTGTATGCTGCCATGTGGGTGCTGGCAATCATGTGGCGATCAAACCCAGGTCAGCTAGAGGAGCAGGCAGCACTCTTAACCGCTGAGCCATCTCCCCTCCTGACACTTTTTGTTTTAATTAGCCACTTGTGTTGCTTCTCCTCTGGATAACTTGTTCAGTTTTCCACTGGATTGCCCCACTTTGGCCCTGGCTTTGAGCATCTGGGTATGTTCTGACCCCAAGACTGTTCTTCTGCACACTATGAATCTCTTCTTGGGTTCTGTGTTTCACTCTCTCACTTCCTGCAGAAGCACTTGCTCATAAGCAGTCAAATTGGTCCTCATTTTGGTTTGCATTTTTTTTTTCGAAGCTCTATTTTTCACATTTAAGTGTTAATGCACGCAGCGTCAGATGGATCGATTTATCCCAAACAATGAGCTAACTGTGCAAGACCCATGTCTTTAACAGTCCTGTCTTTCCTCCCACCAATTTGAAATGCCATCTTTGTAGACACTCAAGATCCCCAAGGGCCTGTGGCTCTGCTTGAAGTCTCTCTTTCCAGAGTCACGTCACTCTAGTGACTCTTGATTTGTGATAGATTTTGCTGTGTGGTGATGTAAGAATTGTCTCCTCTGTGTGCGTGTGTGTGTGTGTGTGTGTGTGTGTGTGTGTGTGTGTGTGAGAGACCCAGAGTCTGTGTCCAGGCTGTCCTGTAGACCAGGCTGGCCTCAAGTTCACAGACATCTTCCTGAGTCTGCCTCTCAAGTGTACCACCACAGCCAGCTCTAGTCTGATGGTTTGTACAGTCATATAGTCATTGGCCATGGTGATGGGTTTACAGAGCCTCGGATGATGATTCTCAGTAAAGCACCCATGGTGGAGGGGAGCAGAAACCATGTGGGTCTGTTATCCTTGTGCTAGGAAGCTGAGACAGGAGGATCCCTGGAGTTTACTGACCAACAGTCTAACCAATCCATGAGCTCCAAGTTCACTGTGAGATCCTATTTGAAAATAAGGTAGAAAAGAACACGAAGATACCTGGCACTAACCTCTGCCCTTCACAAGCCTGAATACCCATGAGAACACACACACAAAGGCATTGTCATACACATGAAGTGCACACCCACACAAAGGCATTGTCATACACATGGAGCACACACACACACACACAAAGACATTGTCATACACATGAAATACACACATACACACACAAAGACATTGTCATACACATGGAGCATACACACACACATACACACACACACACACAAAGACATTGTCATACACATGAAGTGCACACACACACAAAGGCATTGTCATATACATGAAGTGCACACACACACAAAGGCATTGTCATACACATGAAGTGCACACACACACAAAGGCATTGTCATACACATGGATGAAGTAATTTGGCTGAGATTTCTCCCTCCCTTCCATTTCTCTCTCTTTAATTACTCCCATTTGTTCCCCCAGTCTGTCTTTCTTCTACTTTTATATGATTCATAAATATATGAAATATATGCATGAATATATATGCATGAATATATACATGCATATATATAATCTATATCCAGAGATGAGGAAAACATGTACTATTTGTATTCTGAATTTGGCTTATTTCAATTAATACAGTGAATTCTGTTTACAACCATTTTATTGCAGACTTCATACACTGATTCTTCTCTATGGCTGTATAAACTCCATTGTGTATAACACTACATTTTCTCTGTCCATTCAGCAGTTGATGGACAGCTAGGATAAATAGTGCTGTAACAGAACTGGGTAGACAGGTGTCTCTAACATATTGAATTTTGCCTCTTCCTTTTGAAAGACTTCATCTTAACTATTTAAAATTCCCCAGTAAACTTGAGAGTGAATTTTCCACAAGAAATTTTTATAGTGGCAATGTAATATTTCTGGATGAAGGCAGAAAGCATTTTATCTCAATTAGAAGTCAACACATTAAAGCAAAGTCTGTTGGTATACACCTGTAATCCCAGAAGCCGAAGCAGGGAGATTGCCGAGTTCAAGGACAGCCTGGGCTACATAGCATGACCTTGACTCATAAAAACAAAATGAAGATGAACAACAAGGAAACCACTCCCAAACAGCTTCAGGCAGAAAGGGTCTTTCTGGACGAAGTAGGAAGTGAAGCCGGGGAGCCCTTCAGGGTCCTGTGTGAGAGGGGCCAGAGGAACCCTGTTTGGCCTGGAGACTGGGTTTGTAGCTTCCTGGCTTCTTTAATTATCGTCTCTGCTTCCATTGTTACCTTGTCCAATTTAAAACTATTTTTTATTGAAATAATTAGGTATATTTAAAAAATAAATGCTTTTATTTTTAAATTTAGACATTTAAAATTAAAAAATTTAAAAATAATTTAAATGTATTATTTCTTCCACTTCCAAACACAGGACCTCTGGAGACAGAACCTTGTCTACTTCATTGGTCCCTGTGTCCTCAGACTCTACAACTGATACATTAATAAATATGTACTGAATGCTTGAATATATGAGGTTGTCTTTATTGACATAAATGAGATAGTATTGTGCTATTTTTTCAACAGTAGTGTTTTTTTCAATATATTTCAAAAGTATAGTATTTTTTTTTAGATTTATTTAATGTATGTGAGTGCACTGTAGCTGTCTTCAGACACACCAGAAAAGGGCATCAGATGCCATTACAGATGGTTGCCAGCCACTGTGTGGGTGCTGGGAACTAAACTGAGGTCCTCTGCAAGAACAGCAAGTGCTCTTAACTGCTGAGCCATCTCTCTAGCCCCCTAAATGTGTTACATGTTACTTTCTTGTACTTAGTGTCAGTTCACATGATAATCACCTCATTCCTTTTCACTGCTATTAGATATTTTATAGTATGTGTCACAGTGTATTCAGACATTTTCCTGTGGGTAACATTGAGGATGCCTTGAAAAAAATTTTATTGTTACTGTTGCAGGTTCTCTTTGTGTAGCCTCTGTCTCCCCAGTGCTGGGATTAAAGGCACGAGCCGCCACTGCCAAGATACCCTTTTAATATTTACCATTTTTAATTCACCAATTTTTAAAAAGATTTATTTATTTATTTTATGCATATGAGTTTACTGTTGCTGCCTTCACTCACATCAGGAGAGGACAAAGGATATCATTACAGATGGTTGTGAGCCACCATGTGGGTGCTGGGAATTGAACTCAGGACCTCTGGAAGAGCAGACAGTGCTCTTAACTGCTAAGCTATCTCTCCAGTCCTTAATTCACCATTTTGTAATTGATGATTTGCTCACTTGAAACTTAATAGTGTGAGGAAATTTTCACTTAATCTTATTCCAAATAAATAATTTGTAGTCACCAGTATATTTGAGTTTGTTTATCACCACAGGTCCTCCTTTGGAATGTCCCTTACAGGGTGGAGGAATGGCTCAGTAGTTAAGTACACTTGTCACTCTCCTAGAGGACCTGAATCCTAGTACCCATTTTTGCATGGCTCACAACCAACTGCTTCTAACTCCAGCTCCAGGGGCTCCAACAGCCTCTTCTGGCCTCTGTGAGATACACATTCAGGGCAGGGTGGTGGTGGTGGATAGCTCTAGACTGTCTCTACCCATAGCCCCATTGCTGTGCACATGTGTGCACACAGTGAGTGTACCCTCCATCCTCATGCTCTCTGGCATTGCCACTTGAGCACATCTCATTTCTGACATAACCACAGTCCACTTATTTACTTTAGTGTTTTAGTATAGTGCACTTTTGCACATTTATTTATTAACTGGGGGAGGTATATGTGAAGGTCAGAAGATGATTTTCAGGAATTGGTTCTTTTCCACCGTGTGTGTGTGTGTGTGTGTGTGTGTGTGTGTGTGTGTGTTCTAGGAATTGAACTCCGGTCATCAGGTTTGGCAGCAAGCCCCTTTACATGCTGAGCCATCTCTATGGCTCTAAAATTGAATGTTCGCTTGAGCCTCATCTGAGCCATGTAAAATCATTGTGTAGTAATTATTTTTTTGTTGCTGTGATAAAACATCAGGACCGAGGCAACTTATAAAAGAAAGGGTTTATTTGGGCTTATGGATCCAGAGGGATCAGAGCTCATCACCATCCTGGCAGGGAAGTATAGCAGGCAGGCAGGCAGGCAGGCAGGACAGCTCACAAACTGAGCCCTGGCAACTTGGACTGCAATCACTAGGCAGAAGGTGTGTACTGGGGACTCTCAGTGGCTTTTGAAACCTCAAAGCCCGCTCCCAATGACACACTTCCTTCAGCAAGACCACACTTCCTAGAACCAAACACCACCACCTACTGAGAACTAAGTGTTCAAACCATCTGAGCCCATGGGGGACATTTTCATTCAAATTTAACTTACACATGGGTTAAAATGTTTCTAGTAAACATTAAAATAAGTTTTGAAATAGCAGGCATGTCTCATGTGCTGCTTTAAATCATCTTACAGCAAAAGGGTAACCAGAGACTCAGGGGACCATTACTGTCCTCTCTCTCCATTGATGAATCTGTGCATTTGGTGACAACACAGTACCCTGGCTTTGTTGTTTGTTTCTGTTGTGGTTAACTTCATATTTTGAAATCCTTATAGAGCCACAAGAAGTTGTACAACCAGTGCAGAAAGATCCTGAGTATCCACCACCCAACTTGGCTTCCCTCGTCAGGAACATTCCCAGCACATTATCAAAGCCAGAGGACAGAGTCAGGCCCGGTGCTGCACACATGTAATCCCAGCACTCAGAAGCCATGAGCAATGAGGGTCAAAGTTCAAGACCAGCTTGGGATACATAGAGAGTTCCAGGCTAACCTGGATTTCAGGAGTTTTTGCTTCCAAAACACAAAGCAAAACAAAAAGCAAACAAGAAAATCCATAGAAAATTGTGAAGGGGACAGTTTGAGAAACAGCCATAGGCCTCCTGAGCTCCATCTCTTTGTGCTGTCCCTCATTGCTGTGTCTGACAGTCCTGTGGTTCCTCATTACTCTCATATGTTCACAAAGTGGCTGAAGTACAGAAGTGTTATCTCACCACAAAAGGGCTTTTTCCTTCCTCTCTTAAGAAATGTTAAAGATTTATTTTATTTTTAATTCTATGTATGTCTCTGTGTGGTATGGGAACAAAAGTATAGGTATCCCCAGAGGCCAAAGGCAGGTCCCTTGCAGGTAGAGTGACAGGCAGTCGTCATAAATTCTGACCTGGCTGCTGGGAACCAAACCCAAGTCCTTTCCAAGAGCAGCAAATGTTCTTAACTGCTGAGCCATCTCTTTCCTGGAATTGTACCTATGTAATCCAGGCTGTCCTTGAACTCACAGAGATCCACCCACTTCTGCTGGAATTAAAGTCACACACACACACCAGCATTCCTGGCCTTCAAAAGGCTTTGCAATGCTCCCTTTGTCAAATCCCTGGCAATCACTGCTCTGCCCCCTGCCTTCCTAATTTTGTCATTTTGATGTTATATAACCAGAAAAGCATGTGTACAGAACATCTGAAGACTGGTTTCTATTTGTTTTATTTTGTAAGTATGTGTTTTGCCTGCTGTGCATCACATGCATGTAATGCCTGGGAGGGACAGAAGAGGGCATCAGATCCCCTGGAACTAGAGTCACAAATGAGTGTGCTGAGATTAGAACCCAGGTCTTCTGGAAGAACAACCAGTGCTCTTAACCACTGAGCCATGACTTTCTCCAGGCCCAGCTTCTTCACTATTGAGCAGTGTCTCATTGTATGGTTTCAGCATCATTTCTCCAACCAGTCATCTGCTGGAAAACATCTGATTTCCTCTTGGAGACCAACAAAAGAAAATTTGGGGGCTGGAGGTGTAACTCAGTTGCTAGAGTACTTGTCTATCATGCACGAAGCCCTGGGATTAATTCTGAGCACCAAACAAACCTGGCATGGTAGGATAGGATATGCTTGGAATCCCAGCAGGATGATCAGGAGTTCAAGGTCATCCCAAGCGCTCCTGGACAACCTAGAATCATGCAATCCCATCTACAAAACAAAGCAGGTCCTGAAGAGATGGCTCAGCAGTTAAGGGCACTGGCTGCTCTTCCAGAGAACCTGGGTTCAATTCTCAGCACCCACATGGCAGCTCACAACAGCCTGCAACTCCAGTTCCAGGAGATCAAATACCTTCTTCTGGCCTCCAATGCAACACGTGTACATACAAGAATACAAGCAAAACACACACACACACACACACATGTTAGTTGTTTCTTTAACTCAGTAACCACGGGTTAGCTTCCAGAGGAGCTGATCCATTTTACTGGAAGTCCAGTGTCATATCCTCAGGCACCTTTGCAGCCTCCAGTGCTCTCCCTCTTTTCTTCCTCCCTCCATCCCTCTCTGTGGCATGTGCTTTCCTCCCCTCCCATCACGGCATTTGTAATTTCTTCTAACTGCTGCACCTCCCTGAGGCTCTAACTTGCTCCTTCTAACACTACGGATGCAGAACAACTATCTATGCTTCTATGTGTGGCTTGATGCCTGGTGGTGGGCCAGAGGTTGCCTTTCTTGCGACCTTAGTCACCCACAGAGGTGGCAGTGGATATGCCTAGATATGGCTTGACCTCATGGTGTTCAGGCTCAGAAACCTCAGGGTAGCTCAGGGAGCTTCCGGGAGATGTTTGAAGCCTACATTACCAAGCGTAAGCACCCTCCCTCCTGCCTGTTCCAGCAGACACAGGTGATCAGACCCACGCTTTTGCTGACAGGCTCTCTGAGAGCTGGAAGGAGCCTTTGGTCTCATCTTACCGCTGGTAGTTGTGGAAGCTTAGCAGAGGGGAACCAGCCCCTTCACAAGGTTGTCACAAATGCTATGTTATTCTGGAATATGGAAAGTACTGGACCTGAAGTGCTAAGTGGGTCCAAGAGGCCCATGGTTCCTGCAACATCCCAATAAGAAGACCTGCATCCATCAGACATACTGGGCTCTGAGCCTGGGTGGGACCTGGGCTGGCAAGGTTCAGAGAGGGAACAGTTCTGTCTCAGTAATGATGTCCTTTTACCCACCCCCCATCACCCCTACCCTCACTCACCTGCTTCCCGGGCTGACTAAACATGAATGACGGTGGATCCGAGCCAGAGATCACCCTGAGGGTTGAACATCCATGGGGCAAACGGGAGCCATAAGGTCGGGGCATGGCATGGGAGTCGGAAGGAGCGGCTAAGACTACCTTTCTGGAGCCAAGATTCTAAAAGTAGGACCACAGTCCTCTGGGGCTGCAAGGCAGGCAGCATCCCCAACAGATATCCTGTCACGTGTTCTCCAGGGGAGCAATGGGCTTCTCCAGAAGATTCCTTCTTTACCCACTGCTAACTCTTTGTGAGACTTGTCAGCTACTGTATTAAGGATGGCCCACAGTGTGTTCATAAAGTGATGCAGGGGTGGGTGGCAGCTGTGGTTTGCATGTTGGGAACTGAACCTTGTGCCTACAAGGCAAGCGGCTCCACTGACCTACATCTCCAGACCCTGCTTGTTGCTGTTACTGTTTGTGGAGAAAGGCTAGCATTGAACTTGAGTCTTTCTGCTAATATCGCCCTAGTGATGGGATTCCAGGAGTATCCTACTACCCTGGGTATAATCAGGGTGTTTCTAGGGTTTATTGAATACTGACAGTGGGACCTTCAGCGAGTTACTTAAAACTTGCTCCTCATCTGTAAAATGGGGAAATGACAGTTCTATCTCCATGGAGACACCAGGAAGGTTCAAACTTAAGATCAACACCAGACCCAGGGCAGGGGCTTGTCTATGTTATGACAAGAGTCATTACCCTGTTAGCCCCACCCTCACACCTCTGGACTCCTTCACAAGTCTCCTGTTTTTAAATCCTTTAAAAATATTTCAGTTATGTGTAAGCATCTGTGGGGACATAGGTGCTCATGTGTATGTTTACCCATGAGACCAAAAGAGAGTGTAGGATCCCCCAAAGCGGGAGTTATAGGTGTTGTGAGCCTCTTGACATATGCTGGGAACAGAACCCAGGTTCTCTGCAAAAGTAGCAATCGGTTTTTACTGTTGGGCAGTATCTACAGTCTCATCTCACCCTTCTTTGGACTTTAGCACATAAACCAGTTTAGGAGTAGCTTCCCAGCACACAGCAAGTGCCACCTCTGCGCCCCTGGTGGAAGTGGGGGTCCTTATAGCGGCAGGAGGTGGCCTTTGCAGGGGCTTCCTGAGCAAGGAGGGCTGCCTAGTTGCTAAATTGTGTTGTTGTTTGCTTGTTTGTTTTGTTTTAAGACAGGGTCTCTTATATGCCAGGCTGGCCTTGAACTCCCTGGTCCTCCTGCTTCCATTTCCCAAGAGCTGGGATTGCAGAGGTGCAGCACCATGTCCCCCTCATGTGGTGGTAAACTTTCCAGGCCACTGCTCCTCCCTTTGTGGGAACCGTGGCTAGTTCCCTTTTGTGATTGATGGATCCCACAGGTACAGTGCTGCCTGACTCACTGTCTGGTTATTGCCTAGGCTAACAGATTTCACATCAGTAGAGGGGAGCTCAGATTAAAGCATGTTCCCTTTCCCGGTGCTTTGTGGAGCTCTATCTAATGATGATCATGGGCTGTGGTCCTTGGTACTTTAAATGAACTCCAAAGCACCAGAGAGGCTGCGAAAGTACACGAAAGCCTGAGGTGGCTCAGCAGTCCAGAGACACAAGTGGGATAGTTCCTGACTGGAAGATAACCCAGCAGCCTAACAAGGTGGTACAGTCCTTGGGATCCTCCTGGGGTTTTCAGTTCCAAATCTGCCCTCTTGATCACATCAGCTAACCTCCTTATGAACCCCAGGAGGGAGCGGGGCTCCGTGTCTGCAGAAAGCCTTCTATGACTGACCACATTGGGTTCTAATCCATCTTCTCTGGACGTGAGAGCTTGTTTCTGCTTTGTTCCAGTTATTCCTTACTCTGCAAAGAGAACAGAATCCTGGATGAGCCATAGTGCTTCCTCTCTGCCCAGGCCATGAGAGCTGACCTGACATTTTTGTTGAGAATTACTCACTCCTCCCGCTCCCTCTCCCCACCCCTTCTCTTCTTCCCTCTTTCTCCTTCCCTCCCTTCCTCACTCATATTTTCTGTCTCCCTCCCTCTCTTTCCCTCCCCCACCTTTCTCTCATTCCTTCTCTATCTACTTACTTTCTATCTATCTATCTTCTATCTATCTACCTATCATCCATCTATCCATCATCTATCTATCATCTATCTATCCATCCATTCATCTATCTATACATACATACATACATACATACATACATACATACATCTCCATATCCATTACATATGACTCCCTGCACGGGGCTGCTAAGGAAAGTCAGCTCAGAGAGGCTCAGCGAGTTCTCTGAGATTAAGTATTCAGGCAGGGTTCTGAAGATTCCTGATAGAACGTTATCAGGCCATGAGTTCATGGTCAAACCGAGCTACACAGTGAAACCCTGTGAAGAAGAGGAAGGAAGAAGAGGAGAGAAAACACAGATGTGAATTAACCTGGCTACCTTCATGATCCTTGCAGATGCCAAGGGAACCATTCGGGAAATCGTCCTGCCCAAGGGCCTGGACCTCGACAGACCCAAGCGGACCCGTACCTCCTTCACAGCAGAGCAGCTGTATCGTCTGGAGATGGAGTTCCAGCGCTGCCAGTATGTGGTGGGCCGAGAGCGCACGGAGCTGGCCCGCCAGCTGAACCTCTCTGAGACTCAGGTGAGAGTCAGGCCAGGTTTCCACCATCTGGTCCCGGTGACCTCCTTTGTGTATGGTGAACACCATACACCTGGGGAACTCCTTGGTGTACGAGGCCAAAGGCTGACATAGAGGGGCATGACGTGAGAGGAACATACACATATGAGGGAAAAACTTAGAACTGCAGGTAAGACAGAGCCAACAGTGCCAACAAGATGGCTGGGCTGAGAGTGGAGGCACATGCCTGTAATCCTAACACCTGGGAATGCAGGGAGAAGCATGAAGAATTGGAAGCCAGCCTGGACTACATAGTGAGACCCTATAACAAAATTTAAAAGATAAAGAAGAAAGGAAGGAAGGAAAGAAGAAAGGAAAGAAGGAAGGAAGGAACAAAGGAAGGAGAGAAATGGGAGGAGATTCCATGGGTAAAAGTACTTGTTGGACAAACATAAAGATCTGAGTTCAAACCCCCAGAACACACACTAAAAGTTGGATATGAGCACCTGTAATCCCAAGGCCCCATGTAGAAATAGGAGACAGAGAATTAGATGCTCCCCACCCCCATCTTGGCACAGGCATTTTCGGTATAGTGAAAAAGCAAGGAAGCTGGGCGGTGTGGCGCACGCCTTTAATCCCAGCACTTGGGAGCAGAGCAGTGGATTTCTGAGTCCGAGCCAGCCTGGACTACAGAGTGAGTTCCGGGACAGCCCGGGCTACACAGAGAAACCCTGTCTCGAAAAACCAAATAAATAAATAAATAAATAAATAAAAATAAAATAAATAAATAAAAATATAAACAAATGAAAAAAAGAAAAGCAAGGAAACCCTGTCTCAAACATGATGGAAGACAAGGACCAACCCTAGCTGTCCTCTGACCTCCCCATGCAGGCCATGACTCACATATGTCCATATTCATACACATGGATATTCACAATCAAGTAATACAAATGGAAAGGAGAGGAGAGAAGGACAGGAGAAATAGTCAAGTCTCAATAGAAGGGATCATCTATATGTAAGGAAAATGAAAGGCCATAGAAATGGGGACAGTCAAGGTGCAGTGAGTGAATGACTTAGGACCTGTCTTAGTCACAGTTCTATTGCTGTAAAGAGACACCATGACCAAGGACAACTCTTATAAAGAAAGCATTTAATTGGGCTGGCTTACAGTTTCAGAGGCTTAGTTCATTTTCATCATGGAAATGAACATGACAACACACATATCACTGGAGCAGTAGCTAAGAGCTATATCCTGGTCCACATGCTGAGAAAGACATTGGCACTGTCTTTAGCTTTTGAAACCTCAAAGCCTACCCTAGAGACACATTTCCTCCCACAAGGCTACAATTACTCCAACAAAGGCCACACCCCTAATCCTTCTAATCCTTTCAAATAGTACCACTTCCTGGCAGGCTAAGCACTCAAACATATAAGCCTATGCGGATTAATTCTTCCAAGAGATATTGCCAGGTAAGAGGTGCCTTGGGATGGTGACCAACTGGCTTCCAGGAAGCAAAGGTTCCAAGGAGTGCCAGGCACAATGGCAGGAGCCTACAGTCCAGGTTCTTAGAGGCTGAGGTAAGAGGATCATGACCCAAGAGTTTAAGACCAGTCTAAGCAAACCCAGGTGAGCCCAGATAAAATAACAAAGGATTCTGGGAAGAAATGAACCACGACAGACCTCTCTCTTCCTCTCGGTCCTTTCTTACCCTCTGTTACCTTCCCTTCATCTTGAGGTAACTGAGTTTTTCTTGTGTAAAGGGTCAGACCCACCTCCCCCATCTGCAAAGAAGGGCTGGTATTTTAAAAGTAGCATGCCGGCTGGGATGTGGCCCCATTGGTAAAGTGCTTGCCTAGCATACAGGGTGCTCTGGGCTGGATCCCCAGCACTGTACAAACAGAGTGTGGTGGTATACACCTGTAACCCCAGCACTCTTGAAGTGGAAGTAGGAGGGTCAAAAGTTCAAGGTCATCCTTGGCTACATAATGAGTTGGAGGCCAGGCTGGGCTACATGAGAGTGTGTCTATACCACCTAAATAAATATGCCCAGAGGAAGAAATGAGAGAAGATGAGGTTTGGGTGAGGAAAAGTGAGAGACTGAGTCAGTGGTTCTCCACCTCAAGCTAAGCCTCAGTGCTCAGTGGGACACCAAGTAGCTTTAAAAGGTGCTACTCTGGCTTTTCAGCAATTGTCTTCAGTACCAGTGCCTTGCCCCTGCCCTAGAAGTTCAGAACAGCAGACTAGAGGGACCACTCTAGCATAGGAACGAAACAAAAGCCACCTTCCACACCCCAGATTCAGTATGAGCCCATGGCCTTTAAAATGAATGTCTAGTATCATCCCTGCATTCATTCAGGAGATTGAGGCAGGAGAAAGCAGAGTTCAAAACCAGCCTGGGCGTTGTAGGGAGACTTTGTCTGATATCTAAATTATTAATATTTTTATTTTTAAATGAACAAGCTTTAGAATTGAGCACTAATCTCAAGCCCAAAGAGATATTCTTCTGGGATCAGGGGTGGGGTCTCCCACCCTCCTCTACTGTGGGCCTTGGTGGCTCAGCACAGTATCAGAACATGAAGCCACTAAGTATTCCTTGAGATTGAGATGTCCAAGATTTCAACCTTCAGAGACCCTCTGCAGGGCACTAAGGAGCCCAGTGGGGCAGGTAATGCTCAGAAACACCCCACAGGAGAGGACCCTGGCCCTCCAGGAGTCATCCAGCAATGGCTTCCTGGAAGAAAGAGACAGAGTAGAGCCAGAAAGAATCAATAGAAGAGGCAGAAGAAACCGAAGGCTTCTTGGAGGAGCAGGGATGGCTCAGGGGACTCTGAGCCTCATTGGCAGCCTCTGGAGGCCCTGGGACTGATGGTGAACAGAGACTCACCAGTGTTGGAAGTCCTCTACCGGCAGCACTGGAGTTTCCTGGAAATCCTGATGCCTCCATCCTGACCCAACTCCGATAGAAAGTTTCAAAATGAGCTCTGGGCACTAGGGTTTACTTGTGTGCAGCCAGGCTTAAGAATCCACACATACGACAAATGAAAAGCCAGGTCCCAACCCCGGCCCTACCTTCCCTCAGGCTTCTCTCCACTTCTAGGGTGTACCAGCTGGGAGTTCACCCATGCCTTCCTCTCCTTGTGCACACAGAACTCGGCCAGGAAAGGGCATAGTGGGGCACACCAATTCTGCATTGGCCACACCCCTTGTCATTGTCACCCGCCTCTGCCCATAGTGGCTTTGTTTCTTTCCTAGCACAGGAGTCATGGCGTTGGAGCCCTTCTCTCGTGGCTGGACCTGTGAGGTCCTGTGAAAGCCGGAGAGGGTGTGAAAGGCTCCTGGCTCTTCCCTTCAGGCCTCTGGGCCACTGCTCCTGCTTTTCCACTGCCACATGCTGCCCCTGCTCATGTATGAGTAGTACATGTGACAAAAGGGTATGAAGCTCAATTGACAGTTTATCCAGCGTGCACAGAGCTCTGGGTTGTATCCCTAGCAAGGATGTGATAGTATAGGCCAATAAAGCAGCACTGTAAGCCCAGCAGCGGGTTCAGAAGTTCAAGGTCCTCCTCAACTACAGAGCAAATTCGAGGCCAGCCTGGGATACCTGTCTAAATAAACATAAATAAATAAGTAGCCATTAGTTGCTTGGCTTGGGTCACAGTTTAGAGGTCTGAGCCAAAGGCAGTTGGGAATCACTTACACATAAGTGATGTCTAAGACCAACCGCCTGGCTGAGAGCAGAAGACCCGCAAACTCTACCTTCTGTAAACCAATCTGCTCCTGTGGGGCAGCGCCAGAGCAGCGGTGAGGGGTATTTACACCTTGAGCCTTGCTTGACTCAGCTCCTCAGCACAGCCTGGTGTGAGAGGACGCTAACAATCTGCTTTTCTTTTCTCCCCTGCCCTCCCCACCCTGGTGCCTCTTTACCCCACCGCACCTCTGAACTTCCTCTCTTTTCCTCTTGGCTCCGCTTCCTGCCCCTTCCCTTTCCCTTTCTGGCTCCCTTGTGTGCCCTCTGCCCCAAGGTGAAGGTCTGGTTCCAGAACCGCCGCACCAAACAGAAGAAGGACCAGAGTAGAGACCTGGAGAAGCGAGCATCCTCCTCTGCCTCCGAGGCCTTTGCCACCTCCAATGTTCTTCGGCTTCTGGAACAGGGCCGACTGCTCTCCGTGCCCAGGGCTCCCAGCCTCCTAGCACTGACCCCTGGCCTGCCAGGCCTTCCCGCCAGCCACAGGGGCACCTCCTTGGGTGACCCCAGGAACTCCTCCCCTCGCCTCAATCCAATGCCATCGGCCTCAGCGTCGTCCCCTCTGCCACCCCCGCTGCCAGCCATCTGCTTTTCAGCAGCTCCACTCCTGGACTTGCCTGCAGGCTACAAACTGGGGTCCTCGGCTTTTGAGCCCTACAGCAGACTAGAACAACAGAAAGTAGGCAGCCCTGGCCAAAGTGACAAGAAAGCTGACATTTAAGAGTCCCATCCCCGTGTGACACTGAGTCCCCAGCACAGCACTACCCCAGCCTCCCGGCCCCCGTGGATTATACTGAGCAGGCCTGGAAGAGGAAGGGTGGGCACAGCATGCGCCTCTCCACCTGCCCAGCTCAGAGACTGAACCAAATGACTTTGGTCCTAATGTACTCTCTAATGTGTGAGTGCTATGTGTGTGCGTGCGTGCGTGCCTGTGTGTGTGTGCGTGCGTGTGCGGTGCCTGTGTGTGTGTGTGTGTGGCGCGTGCGTGTCTGTGTGTGTCACTGAAATAAAGAAGGGAACTGGTCCCAGCAGCACCAACTCACTCCCTTCTGTCCCTGTCCTCAATGTGTAGCAGAATGGGAACCTCAAAAGGGAGGGGTAGGCACTGGGGCTGGCGTCCACAGTCATGGGTCCACCGTTAACAGCTTCGTCCAGGTGCCACAGCCCTGCAACATCCATGCTCTCCCTGGTTAAGATGCTCCTATGTAGGTTTTCCTTTCAGACTTCAAAATACTTGTTGGGATCGGCAGTAAGTCCTTCAAGGGAGTGAATGGTACCAGGTGAAAGATCTGGGAGGGCATCAGAGGAAAGCCAGAGCAGGACCGAGGCCTGGAGAGAGGGCCGGTGCAGCATGAAGCACTCAGGAAAACTTCAATTTCCTCAGATCACTTTCGTGTTTTTTTCGTGTAATAATTATAGATTCTCAGGAAGTTGTCCACCCACTGCACCAGTGACTCTCTAGTTACTGCGACATGCATGTAGCAGAAGCAAGGTGAGGAAGGAAGGGTTTGTTTTGGCTCATCTAGTTTATTGAAGATGCAGTCCATCTTGGTGGGAAGGCATAGCCACAGACGTGAGGCAGCTGGTCACACTGCACCCTCAGCCAGGAAGCTGGGGTGAATTCTGGTGCTTAGTCTCTTTCTCATTTTTCTTCAGTCTGGGACCCCAGTCTGAAGGTTGCTGTCACCCACATTCAGGGCGGGTCCTCTCTCCTCAGTTAAAACCCTGGAAATGCCCTGACAGATGCCCAGAGGTATATATAGTGGGGTGATTCCAAATCCCATCAAAGTGACAATCGTTATCCATCACCCCCCTCACTGCTAACTTGGCACATAAACATGTCACTTTTAAATAACAGTACTGCACCCTGGTCTCTAAAGTCTTATGTAAATTTAAAATGTGTTTAGTCCATCTTTAAGAGTTCCTAAAGTCTTCACAATTTTACAGTTGCTCGAAGTGTGGAGATTCATACAAACTCAGACAAAATAACTGAAAGCTCTTTTTTTAAAAAAATTACATTTTCTTAAATAGTTTTTTTGAGACTGTGTTTCCCTGGCTGTCCTGGAACTCACTCTGTAGACCAGGCTGGCCTCAAACTCAGAAATCCACCTGCCTCTGCCTCCCAAGTGCTGGGATTAAAGGCGTGCGCCACCACTAGACACTTTCAATACTTGGTGGCACCGAGTAAGTTTTCCCATTCCAAAAGGGATGAATGGGACTGCCTTTTATGTCATTGCTGTGAAGAGACACCACGACTAAGGCAACTCTTATAAAGGAAAACATTTAATTGGGGCTGGCTTACAGGTTCTGATGTTCAGTCCATTATTATCATGGCTGGAAGCTGACATCGTTCTGGAGAAGAAGTTCTACACCTCGATCTGTAGACAGCAGAAGGGGTCTGTCTTCCGCAGGCAGCCAGGAAGGAGGAGGCTCTGATTCCACACTGGAAGACCTTGAGCATAGGAGACCTCAAAGCCTGCCTACACAGCGTGCACTTCCTCCAACAAGGCCACACCTACTCCAATAAAGTCACACCTTCTAATAGTGCCACTCCCCACGGGCAAAGCATTGAAACACATGAATCTATGGGGGCCAAACCTATTCAAACCATCACATTAAAAAAAAAAAAAAAAAGACTGGGCCAAAGTAAGACCAGAGTCCAGCAGGGTAAATACAAATCTGTAGCTCTAGCATCTGGGACCAAGAATCCAGACAGAGATAGCAAGGTGCCAATGGGCTTGGATAACTCTGTCCCTTAGTTCTGCCACTCACAGCACATGTAAGCTAACTTGATGCCGTGCCTACAGCTCTCCTCAACAGACACCAATGGTCCTATCATCTCCATCACAACTTCAGCTTTATTCTCACAGCTTCATGCAATGGCTTCACAAGGTCTCCTTGCAGGGGATTCAAACCTGACACACATGACCTGACCTTAACAGCTTCCTAGAACCTTGTGCAAGCCTCCACAACCATGTAACTCCTACATTTTATGCCTGTAAAACCAGCAGTGTGTGGATGCTGCTGCCAAGTCCTGCTCTCAGCCTGAGATGTGGTCTGGTCCCTTCTACCACAGCTGGAGTGCTCTGTGCTCTCCAGCAGCCGAAGATCAGAAAACACTTAGGGGTTCCTCAGTGCTCTCTCCTGTCAAATGAATTTGCATTTTCACAAGTTGGCGCTTCTGATGGGCACATTTGCCTTCTGAGCCCATTTCCTATTGTCCCAGAGCAGAGCCATGGTTCTCTTTAATGGCTCCAACCTCTCTTACAGTGGCAGCTGCTTTTGACCCTGCTTTGGCTGTAACTCTAAACTCACTCTCTTCTTTGAGAAACTGCACACATCATACCTTTGCTCTGCATGCTGCTGTCCCTCACTGCAGACCTGCAGAAGAGTGATGAGCAGGAACCGTGCTACAGCCTGAATGCTGTCCTGCTGCTTTAATTACTCTTCTATTGTAGTGATAAGACACCACATCCAAGGCAATGTATCAGCCTATGGGGGACATTCTCATTCAAACCACACACCTGCCATGAGATTTCCTCTGCAAAACAGATTAGTCTATTAAACTCTTCTTACACCATTCTAGGACTGAAAAACTCTTTCAAAGTCCTCTCATGAACCAGTTGCAGAGGCCTAGGAACCACCACATGATCAGGTTTATAGTAACAGCCCCACTCCTGGTACCAGTTTTCCATATTAGTTACTTCTTTGTTGCTATGACAAAACATCTGGTAGAAAAAAACTTAATGAAGGAAAAGTTTATTTTGGTTCCTGGTTTGAGATTGCAGTCAGTGTTGTGTTTTATAAAAATACATATATAGAGAGAGGAATATGTTGGTGGATGTGTAGTCAGGTGTGGGGGAAAGAGGTGCCTCTGCAGGCCCATGCTAAGGCATCCCTTCCCCCTGAGGGGCCAGCCATATGATGGTATAGTATAGAACAGAGTTTATTCAGGGCAAGGAGAAGGAAGTTGAGAGGGTAGTAGAGGCAGAGAAAGGGAGGGGGAGGGAGGAAAGGAGGGAGGAATAAGGGAAGATAGAAGAGAAGAGAAATAAAGAGTAGAGGCCAGCCATGAGCACATGGAGAGAGTGGGGAGGGAATAGGAGAGAGGGGAGCAGGAACAAGGGGACAGAGCATGAGCAAGAGAATGAAGGGGGCAAGTAGCCCCTTTATAGTGAGTCAGGCATACCTGGCTGTTGCTAGGTAACTGTGGGGCAGAGCCATACAAAATGTAGTCTGTATGATAGGAAGACATGGTGATGGTGGTAGCAATAGTGGAGGGGGGAGTGCTGGCTATATTTTCTAGATGATTCTAAGTCCTGTCAATTTGGCAGCCAAAGTTAAATCATCACACCTAATTAACCACAATGGTAGCATTTTTAATATGTAGCATAATTTCACACACAAAAGTAACACTGGAACCACGGGCATAAGCTTACATCATTTCTTCTGCTATGTAAACTCATGGAAGCAGGCAAACGGGAGTCTGTTCCCTTATAGCCGCACACAGCCCCCCCCCCCCCAGAAGAGTTCTTTGACAGAATGGGAGGCATGGGAGGGGGAGCAGAGACCTGAAATGGACCAATGCTGGGGAGAGTGGCAGGGAAGACAGACAGCACAGACTGATTCAAGGAACATGGCAACTTCCTGCAGGAGGTGGCCTGTCACTGGCCGGGAGGTGACCCCTAAGATGGAGCTGGAGAGGGAAGGGTGCCCACATGTGGCTCAGGACAAAGTGCACAGGCTGAGAAGACAACTTGCCAAAAATAGGCCATGAGGAGACCAAGGAGCCATATGGTACAGGACAAGGACTTGTTAAAAGAAGGAGAAGCTGACGCCACCTCAGTATGGCAACTGTGCTGAGGGACCTCCGGGCACAGAGGTTGGAAAAGGTGCTGTCGGCCTTGCTCTGTCCTTCATTGCAAGCTTTCAGGACCAAGTGGAGCAGCCACTACAGGCTCTGCTGCTGAGAAACCTTGGGAGCTGGTGCGTGCCAGCTTCCCTGTTTACAGTCAACCTGGCAGAGGAGAGGAGGGAAGCAGAGACATAAGGAAGGGGAGGGGTGGCCGCTGGCACAGGCTGAGCAGCCTGCTCCAGCTCCAGCTGAAACTGAAGTCTACCAGCAGTCTTCTCAGGCGCTGACTCCCAGCTCCCAACACGCCATGGCCACAACAGTAGACAGCAGGGTCTCGGGATTCACTAGCAATAGCTGCGACCCTGGCACAGCCCGAGAGCATGTGCAGGTTGTGACCCGAAACTACATCACCCACCCCCGTGTCAGTGAGTACTCACGTCCAGCTGGTGAGGGGAGCGGGCTGCTGGGATCACTGCTTTTTGCCTCAGAGAAGGAGGACCAAGACTGCGGGAGGAGATCAGGGGCTCTGAGCCCAGAAGAGCTGGGCAGTATCCCCTCTACCAGTAGAGCCTGCACATAGGTCACCTCTGCAGGTGGCGGGCAGGATGGAGGTCCCCAGTCAGGCTGGCCTAGAGGAGAGGGCTGAGTAGCAACTGTTATCATCAGGATCCTAAGGTCCGG
The DNA here is from genome assembly GCA_021653895.1 of Mastomys natalensis. NCBI lineage: Eukaryota > Metazoa > Chordata > Mammalia > Rodentia > Muridae > Mastomys > Mastomys natalensis. The sequence goes on along the minus strand of JAJTUV010001715.1, from coordinate 434,730 downwards.
AAGTCCAGAGAGAGCTTGAGAGATCAAGAGAGCAAGAGCAAAAGCGAGACAGACAGACAAACACAGGCAGAGATAGACTGCTTGAGACTGAGACAAAGACAAGACAAAGGGAGGGAGAGAGGGAGGGAGAGAGGGAGAATACAGGTGAGCGTGTATGAGTGAGCAAATGTATCTGTATAGTGATGTGTATAGCAGTATAGTCAGTGGGCACTTGGCTTGAGGAATTCAGTATCCAATGTATTGTGCCAATGGATGCCTGCATCACCTTCTAGGGGGGAGAATCTATCCATAGAAACATGTACTAGAAGGGCATTCTCCACTGGGGGTCAGGGCACAAAACGTGCAACAACATGTGTGTGCATGCTTGTACACAGAGTGGAGGTGAGGGGTGTGTGTGTGTGTGTGTGTGTGCGCGCGCGCGCGCGCACTCGGGGACGGGTGCTTGAATATAATGTACATGTGTGTTTAAGTGGATTTATGTTTACATAAAGTGTAAGTGCAGTAGTATATGTATACTGTTGGGGTAAGAACATGTATTGGTTCACACATGGCGTGCCTTTCTCATCTGGTCAGTAGGCAACTGTGCCTGATCTGGAGGGATGAACCATGCCAGTGTCAGGCACAGAAAACCTGGCTGCAAGGCCCACAGGGCCAAAGACACCCCTCATGTTCTTGTCCAAGGTCACTTTCCCTGGCCTGGTAGTCTCGGCAGCCCAGCTCTCTGGAGTAAACCAGCCTGAGTGGCCCCAGCTGAACAGAGCCTGAGGCTCCTTGACAGGGTGTGTTGGAGGAGGGGAAGGAGCTAGGCACAGCCACTCCTGCTTCACCCTGACTCCAGGGCCACCCAACCCCACAGAGGAGGTGCAGTATACATACAGGGCACCCCATGGCTGAGCTCAGAGCAAGCAGATTGCCTTTCAGCCTTCAGGGAGCACAGCCCTGGGTGCTGGGACTAGCTGAGGCTGGCACAGACACCTTGTGCACCAATTAGGAAGAAAGGGTGCAAGAGGGCGGGCCAGGTTTCTCACAAAGGCCAGAAGGCCCTGCCTTATGAACACAGAGTCCAGATATAGCCCTCTATGCAGAAGCTTAGATCATGAGAGCCCAGAAATCAGAGGAGAGAGGGCACCATTGTGCCCAGGTTGGGAGCTATTTGATACTCTGCCCCACAGGCTCTCCCACCTGTGGGCAAAGGAGAGCTGCCAGGTTGGGTGGGGCCGGAGTCTGGACCGCCAGGCTCAGCTTTCCCTCTGGAATGTGGCCTTACAGGGATCTACAAGGATCTCCTAATACAACCTTTGTGCAGCCTCACCTCGCCCACCACTTTCTCCTCCAGATGGGAGGGCTCGAGCTGGAGCAGCTTCTCACCAGTTTCCTCCTGCCAGGAACATGTTTATTGTCAACACCCTGTAGGTTCTGACCCCACCCAAGACAATAAAATCATGCTCACAGTGACACAGCAAAGGCTATGGACGGATGCCCTCCAGGTTCTGCCATGGTACCATCACCTTACCACAGGCTGAGAGTCCACACAAGATATCCCTAGAGGCTTGGCCAGCCCTCCAAGGACACCCGCCTAGCCTGGGTCAGTCAGTTCCTCATTCCCTCATTTATCTTGGGTACCTGGAGACGTTCTTCCTGGGAGATGTGGTGAAGAGTAGGGGCTGTTCTTCCCCTTAGACAGGTAGGCTGTCTCCCTTGCCCTCCTCCCTTGCTGCCAGGCATTAGCTCAGGCTAGAGAACTGGACAGGGAGCCTAGGAGATGGGCCAGCCCAGAGGGTCAGGGCCCCAAGGGCTCTTGCAGCCTTGCATAGAGGCGAGTCTGGCCATCACAGGGCACAACTGTGGTGGAAGAGTGTCTTAATGCTAGGCTGACGGACAGAGCTGGCCAGAAAGGTGGGGGCAGAACAGGGTTGGAACTGGACATGAGTGCTAGCAATCTCCACCTTGGGAAGCAGGGCCCTCCTTGCCCAGTGGAGCTACCCTTACTCCCCCAAGGGTCTCTGCTTATTGTGGAGATGCAGCTTCATGGGGTCCGTGGGTAGATGTGGAGCTTTGCAGGGGGGCAGGGGATGTACAGCTTGTGCAAATGTGCAAAAGGACAAGTTGGAGGGGTGGAGCCAGGTCAGGTCATTAACCCAGAGTCTGAGAGCCAAAGGGGAGGGAGTTATAGTAGGGTCCTAATAGGCAGGTTTGATTCTAAGACCCATCTTCAAATGGTGACCCCTCCCCAGGCCCCCCAGCTTGGATGTGACGGAGGAGCAGAATCTGCTGCCCTAGGGCTGCCCCAACCCTGGCCTCCAGCCTGCTGGGGGGAAGGGATGGGAGGTGGGGGGTAGGGGCAAGACTAAGACAAGACAGTGCAGGTGTAGCAGGGCCTGCGCTAATTAGGGCCTTGTAGGAGCCCTGCTGAGCCTTTCAAGGGAAGGCTGCTGGGCCGTGGGGGTAGGGAGCACTCTTCCACCCTGCAGCCCCCAAAGCAACTCCAGTGTCAGAGACAATGGAAGGGGTTGTACAGGGCAGAGTCTGGGGAAAGCCCATTGAGTGAGTGCCCTGAGGTCAGAGGAGCCAGTGCTCCTGGCAGCTCATCATCCTGTTTCTTTCTTCAGGGTCAAGTGGGACATCCCTGGGTGGGCAGCGGCCATAATCCCTGAGTGCCCCAGAACCACTTTAGTTTACCTCTCCATGCAAGGGACACAGTCAGGGGACCCACCCGCCAGCCAGGGAGACCTCTGGTGCTCGGTTTCCCTTTGAGTCCTAACTGGACAACCCAAAGCTCCGTGTGCTGGCATGCCTATATGCCCAACTCTCAGGAGGATGTGTGGCAGGAGGATGGCCACAAGCTTGAAGTCAGCCTGGTCAAGAAGAATGAGTCTGAAGCAAGCCTGGACTGTGAATGCCATCCAACTGCCACTAATCAAGGCAAATAAATGGCGACTCAAATGGAGCAAGAGTGAAATCTTTTCTCTCTCTCTCTCTCTCTCTCTCTCTCTCTCTCTCTCTCTCTCTCTACACACACACACACACACACACACACGAAACCAATAAAAACAGAAGGTTCTGAGGAACAGTCTAGTCTCATGTTGGGGTTCCGGGGATTTTCGGCGGGAGAGGTTGGGTAGAAGTGCTGGAGGAGGTAGGCAAGGGCAAGGCCTGAAGGGCTTGTAGTCGCTGTTGAATAGAAACTGGTACTTGAGTAGCCTTCTACAGTGAGGTCTCCATACTACAGAGAGAGCTGAATCTTCCTCCAGTCACTCTGCCATCCCTGTCTAGAGCTGGGTGTGCAGAGATGACTCAGAGACCTCACGGGGGTCACCATGTGATGTGGACTGAGCAATGCTAGAGGGTCAGGCAGGCCACGAGCATTGCTCCCCCCTCTCCTTCCTCCACATCAAACAGGGTGCCCAGCCTCCAATCTCTAACCTCCATCTCCAGGTACTCTCTCTCCAGGTAAAGTTGCTGGACCTCAGGGTTAATAGAGATTTCACAGGGCAAACTGTGAAGTCTTGAAGTTGGGGAGCAGGCTGTCACAAAAGAAAGCAGAAAGGCCTGTCTTCCAAGATTGTGAGACTGGAAGTGATTCCTTTGGACTTTAGGACTCTCTCCCTCCTGAGACAAGACACTCTGACCCACACACCCTGCAGTCTCTTGACTCTAGGCTCACTGCTGTCTTCCCCCAACTCTATGGATCTAGCCAGCTCTCCTCAGGCTTGGAAACACTCACCTGCCAGCCTGTTTCCCCACCCTGGCCGGGTGCTGCTCCTGGTCCTGCCTCTGCTGGTCACCAGCTCCACTCTATACCACTTTCATAGTGTGTAAAATATCATCAGAATGTATGCCACATGCCCCCCCCATACATATTCTTTCCTGTCTTTTCCTCTGTGGTCCTCAGAGGCAAAAGCTCCAAGTGTGGCCCATGCTGGGGATGCATGCAGGATTCTCATTAGGTTTGGGACCAAGGTGGAGAGATTCTGATGTGGGGACACACTGAAATACTGAGCTCATGCAGCTAGTTAGTGCTTTCCAGGACTCAACCAGCCTTATGTACTGCCTTGTGTCTGCCATGTGCTGAGCACAGCAGAGGTCATTCCTGACAGTTCTCCCCTCACTGGAAGCCAGCCTACGGGAGTCATGAATCATCTCCAGCCTCTCTGTCCCTCAAGGCACTGAGGAGCTAAAACCACTGGGCTTTATTCAACTCTGCCATTGGGCACTTTCCATAACTCCCTGGGGCTGCTTGGGAGAGTCCCCTAACTTGAGGGCATCCCTACTTGAGAGTGAGCATCCAATTTGCTCTCAAGTCCATCTCACTGAGCCTTCATTTCTTTTGCCTACTGGTTTCATACCTCACCTGTCCATCCTGGCCTCCGTGAGGTCCACCCATCATTGGCTGTCCTGATCTTCCCATCTTAACATCCCTGTAGTTCCCCATAGTTTCAGTAATGTCATGCTTATTCTGTCCCTCCCAATGGATATTAGGTCTCCATTTGAGTGATCCTTTATATGCCTTGATTAGTGGCAGTTCGGTAGCTTCAACAGAAAGGAAAGGATGGGGAAGAGAGGGCAGAGTCCCAGGGAACAGGGAGTGACAGGGAGGGAGCAGGGCCAGGGCTGGTCTGCAAGAAGCCCCTCAGTGGGGGACATTATGGGTTTCTTCCAAGGAAGGTAGAGGTGGAAGAAGAGAAGGAAAAGGAGCCTCCAGGGAAAGGTGCCTGATGATGCAGTAGTGAGACCAGGTGCTGCAGGAACAGGCTGAGGGGAGCCACTGACCAAGGCTGGCCGAGGGACAAATCCAGGACAGGGAGCTGGCCCTTCACTCCAGGGGGGGCTTCTCCTGGATGCTGCCTCTGATAAAGGTAGACCTCCTTCAGGGGAAAGGAATGGGATAGTCTACACTGGCCACCTAGGCTCAGCCTTGAGTTTTGCATAGTCCTTACACTGGGAGGATCCTTGCGAAGATCAGCAAAAGAATGGCCTTGCACACCTGTTCCTTCTGGTGCACACACAGAGAACACAGCTTAAATGACTGGGAAGGCGCAGACAGGGGCACTGGCTTCTTCTGGGGCATGCTGTGAACCAGTGTGGGCTGATGGGGAGCACAGGGCAGGCCCTTCCCCAGATCTGCCACCAGTATGCCAGTGACTCTAAGCCAGGCTTTTCCCAGTTCCAGGCCCATTGTGCCCACCTCCCCTGAACTCTGTGCTCTGTGAGTGACCCAGGTCTTTCCCAGCACCCCATTCATCTGGTCTGGCTAAATTACTGGTCTCCACTGTGTTCCTGGTGCACCCCAGAATCCCTGAAAAAGACTAGCTGTGGTATTCCCTTACCACAAGGGACCACAGCCTCCTCAGAGTCCCCAGGCTAACTTCAGCAGGACCAAAGGTAGGCTTCCTGGCTGACAGTCCACGGATCTTACCCCGGGAGCTGAGCTCTCTTCTCACTGTGGTGTGCATGCGTGTGTGCATGCATGCCTGTCGGTCTGTCTGTCTGTCTATGTATGTATTCTTCTTCCTGGTAACACCCTTCCCTCCCCCACAGGATGCCCAGTGAGCTGGTGGGACCTGGCCAGGGCTTGGTGGAGGAAACAGGGCTACAGCGCCCCTCATCCCACAGGGCTCATCAGTACAGGGTGAAGGGAGGGCAGCGGGGCCTGGGGAAGGGTCCAGGAGGCCACAGCTGTGGCCCAGAACCTTTTGGAAAATTTGAGTGGAGTTGGGAAGAGGGAGTAGACGAGGTGGGGGTTGAGGCCAGAGGGGAAGCACATGAGGTAGGCAGCTCAGCGGGCTTGGTCAGGGCTCTGAGGAGGCCTCTGCCCCCATGCCCTCCTCCAGCATCCTGCAGGTGTCGAGACAGTGGGGGGTCTGTGGCAGGGGCTTGACCCTTACAGCAATGGTGGCTGGTGCTGTCACAGCTAATGACCCTGATGGCCCAGGCTGAGGAGGAGTGGGGGATGCACAGAAGGCAGGAGACAGAGGATGACTCTTTCTGTCTCTCAGACTTTCTGTGTGTGTGTGTGTGTGTGTGTGTGTGTGTGTGTGTGTGTGCGCGCGCGTGCGCGCGCACCCGCATGAATATGTGTGTGTGCACATGTATATTCTCTTAGAGGTAGAGCACAGTGGGACTTAAGGGTGAGACCTTCACACATCCCTCCCCTCCCCCAGCCTATAGGACGGTGTGCAGCGTCAATGGGCCTCTGGTGGTGCTGGACCAGGTCAAGGTAAGACTCTTCAGTCTCTCTCCTAGCCCCTAGACTATATCCAGGGTTTCTTGTAAGCTGTCCATCTAGGGACTTTGTCTTAATTCTTTTTAATTCTGTCGCTCTTCGAATTGTCTGCAAATTTCTTCTTGTCTGTGGGAGGCACGTGGGGCCCAGGGCTGGGGAGATGGCGGCTGGGGCGAGAGCTGGCCCTGGGAATCCCGTTTTACCTGGGCTGGCCCTCCTTCATCTCTTGGTCTCTCCCTCTTCCTCTCCCGACCCACGGGCTAGAGATCAAACCCAGGGCCTTATGCAGGCCAGGCAAGCGCTGAATCCTGAGCTGCATTTCTCTCTCTGTGTCTGATTTTGTTGAGCCGGTTTACTGCCTAGTTTCTTTTAGGCCCAAGTTGGTATTCTCTGATGAATTTTTCCTCTTTAGGCTGACTATCCGATCTCTCCAGTGAGAGGACAAACACTGAGGACAGGGGTGGTTTCAGATAAGACCCCAGGCTCACACGGAAGGGAGCAGAGGAGGAAAGAGTGGGACTTGCTGTAGCACTCACCTCCTTTGTCTCTCTGCTCTTGAGCGCCCTCTTGTGGTTGAGATGCCAAACGGCTGGGCTTCTGCATCTTTTACCACTTCGGAGCAATTGGGGTTGGGAAGGAGCAACCCCACATAATGGGATCTAGAGACCGCTGGGAGAAGAGGACAAATAAAACCGCCTTCGGTGATAGTCATCGTTGAAAATCTGAGAAGGGAAACCCTAGGAGAGTGGCCTCACCCTGGTTACTAGTCTATCCACCTCTCCCCATACCCATAAGGTCACTAGTGTGTGGCCATAAGGGGACAGAATGACAGCCTCAACGATGACAACTTCCGGCACTAAAACATGTCACCAAATGTTATTATATTTTAATAGCAAAAATAACTCATGCTCCTTGTACCCCGAAAAACAAAGGAAAGACTGTTAATCATCCGACCCGTTGTCTCCAGCCCCGTGAAACCTGGAATCTGTGCTCACATACAGGTGAACAGCGCAGGTGTGGGGCGACACCTATATCCCTGTTGGATGGTGACCCAGCAGACTGTGTTTCTGGGTATACTGATATTTGTGGGGCTTAACCTTCAATGTCAATTAGATTTTAGGATCACCTAGGAGACATGTTATTTGGGTATGTGTGTGAGAGCACTTCCAGAGAGGTTTAATTAAGAATGGAAGACTTTTCAAGAACGTGAGTGTCATCATCCCACAAGGTGGGGTCCCAGGCTGAATAAAAAGGGAAAGGGGAAACGGAAGCTGAGCACCAGAATTCATCTCTCTTTGTGGCCAGCCATGTCAAGTTCAGCCCAAGCCTCTCAGACCATGAGTCAAAACAGAGATGTCTTTAAGTTGCATTTGTCAGGCAAAGAGAAAGAAAAGAAAGCTAATATTGACTTATTGAGCAATCCCATCCTGTTTACAGGTTCTGCTGCAACAAACAGTTCATGAATCACACATCCTTTTATACGGATTCTCTTTGCTATAAGATAGAGCTACAAAGAGAACTGTGTGTTCAAAGAGTAATTGTATGTAAAGATAAATATTGCCAAATAAATAAATATATGTCAGATAAATATTGGCAGCAGGTGTGTCAGGAGCAGTGTGAGTGCTTAGCGAGTTCACCGCCTCAGATGCTACCCTCATGACTACAGTAAATATACAGATAAATATTGGTGTGAGAGAGACAGGAGTATTTTCTCTGAAGGGTGCCGGGACCTGACTGCCAGTGGGGTCCGTGGAAGGACCCACCATCTCATATCCCTGTAGCCCCTCAGTGTGTTCTCATCCTCTCTCTCTCTCTCTCTCTCTCTCTCTCTCTCTCTCTCTCTCTCTCTCTCTCTTTTTCTCTCTCCCCTCTTTCTTTTCAGGAGTCACCAGAGGCCAACTGCAATTAGAGTATATAGTGAACTCTTAACTGCTGAGCCATCTCCAGGACACCTTAGACAATTTTTTAACTTTGTTCTCCAACTTTTAGAATATTGATTTTTAAATCTGGTAATTCATTAATAGGATGCACTTGACTGGAAAGTTCCCTGTTAAAGTAACCTCATGCTCTGAAATCATCATCCCTATGTTCATTTTTTTCTTTGAGTTTGTAACTTGGTCCTTTTTATCCATTGTTGTACTCTATTTGTGAATGTTCAGTTAAGATTTGGGGATCTCTGTTCGTGAGCTGGCAGCCTCCAGTTTTCCCATAATGTTTTTTTGTTTTGATTTTGTTTTTGTTTTTTGGTGTCAAGGTCATGCTTGACTCATAAAATGAATTAAACCCAGTATCTTTTGAAGAGCTTAAGAAAACTTGGAATTATTTGTTCTTGCTTGCTAAAATTTCCTGGCACAACTATCACTGGCTGATGCTTTAAGTGATTTAATATCTTGAAAATTACAGAATCAGCCAAGGAAAGTGTCACATGCCTTTAGCACCTTCAGTGCCAACACTCAGGAGACAGAGGCAGGCAGGTCTCTGAGTTCAAGGTCAGCCTAATCTACAAATCAAATTCCAAGCTAGACAGCTATATTGTGAGATCTTTCTCAAAAAAAATTGTTCTCCTTTCTATTAATTTTTAATTGGTTCTGGCTTGAGTTGTATTCTCTTAAGTCTTTATTTATTTCCTCTAAATTCACACACACACACACACACACACACACACACACACACACACATTTCTTTTATTGTTTTCTGACTCTGATTAGTAGAGCTTGTTGTGGTTTCTTTTTCCAATAGCTATTGGTTCTCCTTTCTTTTTCTTTTAAAGATTTACTTTGTTTTAATCTCTCTCTCTCTCTCTCTCTCTCTCTCTCTCTCTCTCTCTCTCTCTCTGTGGTGTGTGTGTGTGTGTGTATCTATATATATAGATAGACAGATACACTCATGAGTATAATGCCCACAGAGACCAAAAGAAAGTGTTGGCTCCTCTGCAACTGGATCCTCCAGCCCTGTTACCCTGTTTTCTTCTTCTTCTTCTTCTTCTTCTTCTTCTTCTTCTTCTTCTTCTTCTTCTTCTTCTTCTTCTTCTTCTTCTTCTTCTTCTTCTTTGTCTTCTTCTTCTTCTTCTTCTTCTTCTCTTCTTCTTCTTCTTCTTCTTCTTCTTCTTCTTCTCTCTCTCTCTCTCTCTCTCTCTCTCTCTCTCTCTCTCTCTCTCTCTCCTTTCTATTATAAATAAGGTCTCGATGGGCATTCACATTCAAGGTTATATGTGTTTAGTTCTCAGGTAGATATCTAAGAGTAAAACTTCTGAGGTCAAATGGTAACTCTATTTCAACCTTTTGAGGAACTGCACACTGCTTTCCAAAGTGCATTGGTTTATATTCCACACAGAAGAGAAAAGAGGGTTCTGATTTCTCCATATCCACAGTAGTGTGTGTTATCTGCATTATTATTATCACTATTATTATTATGGTTATCACAGCCACCCAAACGGTGTGCAGTGGCATCTCAGCATGGTTTTGGTTTTCATTTTCTTGTTGGTTAAGGAGGATGGGAACATGTTGCTCCCTGCCTACTGGTCATATCTGCATCTTTAGAGAAATGCCTATTCAAATGCTTTAATCAAATCCTTTTCATAGTAGGAGTCCCTTATATACTTTGCTTATTGACCTGACTTGTGTTTAAATTCCTAAGCATTACACAGATGTCAGTGGCCCCTCCCCAAACCCCGATCTATAGCTAAGAATGGGTTGTCTCTCGTTAAACAGACATCAACCCCAGCTCCATGACTAGGAATGGGTATCACTGGTTCATGGTGACACCTGGAAAACAAGAAGTCTGTCTTCTGGTGACAAGTGTGCTTCTCCTTGGTGCTTGGGAGATCTGGGTGGCCACAAAGGCCACTTTGTGCTGCTGTGTCCTTAGTCCCACCCCCACCCCTGCCTGGCTATGCTCACAGCTTGCCTGTGTGACTCTCACCCTGGTCACAGCTGTCTATGGAGTGGGACTTATTCTTAGCATTCTTGTTTTAAAGATTAAAAAAACCTAAGGCTCATGAGTAAATGACGTTAAGACTCAATAATCATGTAATTAGATGCCTGCCACAAACTTGCACTAAGGAAGGAGCTGTGGCTCTACCACGTGCTTCTGATTAAAGTCTTAGCTCACTCCAGTGTGCCCCTCCCAAACAAAATTCCCTTCCCCACATCAGAGCACAAGAAAACAGACAGTAGTTTAAGATCAGAAGGAGGAGAGATGGGGAGGTGGTATGGCTTTACCCTGGATGGCTCTTCTCCCTAACAGTTTGCCCAGTACGCTGAGATTGTCAACTTTACTCTCCCTGATGGTACTCAAAGGAGTGGCCAAGTGCTTGAAGTGGCTGGGACCAAAGCCATTGTTCAGGTAAGTGTGCCGATTTTAAGAATGAACTCAGAGTTCCCAGGCTATCTTACAAGCCTTGGAGGGGAGGACCTATTTCCCAGAGAACACCCTGCTCAGAGCTGCGCACTGAGGGCCTACGGTGGGGGTGGGAAGCCCCACTCTTTCCAGACGAACCACTCAACGATGATGCCTAACTCACAGGTGTTTGAGGGGACCTCTGGGATTGATTCCCAGAAGACCACATGCGAATTCACCGGGGACATCCTGCGGACTCCTGTGTCAGAGGACATGCTGGGTGAGAGTGGAGAGGCAGTGTGGGTGCTCCTCGGTCTTTCTGGCTTCTCTGGCAAAGCCCTCCACTGCCTGTACTTGTATGTTTCCTATGTGCTCTCTGAGGCCTGAGGTTATACTCCCTCTCTAGCTCCCATCCCCAGTGCAGGGCCCAGCATATAGACCATGCTAAATAATGAAGGGGTGAAGCCAAGTCATTGCAGTGCAGGTTGAGAGGGATAGCTAAGGTCTTCTTTACTAAGCCTGATTCTCTGATAAGTGGTCAACCTGGGCCCAGGCCAGTGGACAGGATGACTCCAAAATGCTGTCTGTACTAGCTGGGGACTGAGGAGGTGGAGAATACAGGGTAATGAGACTCTGAAGGGATATGGGGAGCAGGTGGCCTTGCAAATGCTGGGAGCACTGCCATCTTCCTGTACTTCTTGTTCCTCCCAGGTCGGATTTTCAACGGTTCTGGCAAACCCATTGACAAAGGACCTGCTGTCATGGCAGAGGAGTTTCTGGACATCAATGGTAAGAGAGCAGAGGCTACACATAGACAGCAACTGTTTGATCCAAGCCATCCTTTCTGCCACCTACTCTTGGAAGTCCTGCATAGCTCCTGGCCGAGCAGTGCTTACCCCATCAGATGAACAGACAGATCAGCAAAGGTCCTCAGATCCACCACAGAGCCCCCAAACTGCCCCTGGCACTCCATCCTGTCATTGTACAGTACCTGTGGCCTTCAGTTTCATAAGTTTTCTCCCAGGAGCTGGGGCGGGGAGTGGGCACAGTAGAGACAGAGCCCTTCCCAGGACCCCAGCTATTTCTGACTCCCCTAACTTTAGCCCACTGGTTTTCTGAGGGAGTAATGGGGGCCTATGGAGCTGCCTTGTTTGACCAGGCCACACACCAAGCACATGTCTGTTCACACCTCCTCTTTGCACCATCCTCTGGTTCTCTGAACACCACTCAGGTGCCTAGGTGTTGAAGAGGGCTGTCTAGCTAAGGGCCTTACTTTCTCTCAGGTGCTAGGATAATGCTATCTAAGATCACGTGGACCCATGGCTGTTTAAACTTGAACCAATTTAAATGAAAGAAAATTTCATTTTTAAACTGCATCTGATCTGCACAAAAGAAATGGTGTAATGCCTGTGCCTGGGTGACACTGTGCACACAGCACAGTTCCATTGTTGCAGAAGCTACTGTTAAACAGTCTGGTTGGCCAGCAGAGACCTTGGGGGTGGTTGGTACAGGGATGGACTGGAGCCTGAACCTGGCTCCATGATCACTCTCCCAGGCCAGCCAATCAATCCCCATGACCGAATCTACCCTGAGGAGATGATCCAGACGGGAATCTCCCCCATTGATGTCATGAACAGCATCGCCCGTGGTCAGAAGATTCCCATCTTCT